>VZSR01000055.1:2757847-2785004 GCA_013398615.1 Brachypodius melanocephalos | reverse complement strand
TATTTCTGACTTGGAGCCTCTCACTTGTTTTGCTTTCAGACCTCAACAACTGGCACATATCCCACCCAGCTGTGTATCATTCCACTGCAGCACAGGTACTCTTTTTGACCTGGAAGAGAAGCTAATGAGAGGAAAAGCTGATCTATCAAATTGATCTGCAAGTCTGTCTGCTAGAAAACTGGAAGCAAAAGGAAACAAAGAGCAAGAAGGAGCAAGCAATTTTGACACACAGAAAGCCTGCAGAGAACCATCCTCAAAAATATGTTGCCAAGAGAAAGAAAGACATGCACGTCTTGGAAATGCTCAGCTTTTAAAGGTGTGTGTACCTTGCTGAAGGAGAAGACTGGGATAATGGGTTTCATCCACTTGGGAACCTGGGGGTAGTCTCGCACATTGATCACCATTTCCATGTCAGAGAGGCGGTGGATGATCCCCAGAATGAAGTGCTCAACTCCACTGCATCTGTGGAGAAACGACACATGGCAAAAGAGCTATAAGGAGGCAGACTCCTGCAGTCTCTTGTAGGCCTTGCTCTGCACAGAGGCAGAAGAGGTGGTGAGCCTAAGGCATATCATCAAGCAAACTGGGAACAGCCTCCAAAAGCCTCCAAGTCCCACTGCAGTATGGACACCAATGAGGAAACGCATCCTATTAAATCTGGCCTGATCTGAGCTTTCTCTGGAGTCCCACAGCCAACCAACCCTTTGTACACTGAAGTGCAACAGTGACACTTCCCTGTTGATGCATATAAGCCTAACAGTTAATTTTCTGGGCTCCTGCTCTGATGAGGAATTCAGACCTCTGAAATATCATTGTACTCAATAACTTCCAACTTGGCATTGTTGGAAGTACTCTTCTGTCCCAGCTAAGGAGAGCAGATCCTCTGCACAGCTCTTACCTTGCAGGGAACATGCAGTCCTGCTCACGATACAGTTTGTTTTTAATTATTTGGTAGTGGGTCCCGAGCTTCCGGCTCACCACGTCTGACATCATCTCCTTGGAAATGCCACCCTGAAAAGGAGCCAGGTCCTGCTTCCAGACACTGAAACAAAACCATCAGCCATTATTATGTACCACAGGGAGGATACCGGCCATGAAATTACTGCAGAGTGCAGAACAAGCCTCTAGCTAAAAGACGCTCCATGTAGCTTCTAGAAACTCTGGTGTGAGAATTTAAGTCACTTGGAAGTTCCTCAGACACTTAGAGGTCCAAGCTTCACACTTTTACCTATGTGCTGTTTGCCTGAACAGAAAGTCCAGCACAGGACAACTCTAGTCACTCTCTCACAAAAGTACCTGCCATACTTTGGCATGCTTTGAGTGAAACCCTTCAGCTCACTTCAGCCTTGTGCTCTGGCTCTCCGTAAGTAATGGAGCACACCAAGATCAAATTCCTCACAAAATGTCATGCTATGTAGACATTAAAATGTAGGTAACAGTCTAGTTGCATGAAATGCCATCGCCCAGGAACACTGGGGAGTAAAAGCTGGCCCAGGAGGACAGGCCTATGCAGCACGTGTCCTGGGACTTCTGCACATCACCAGTGAGCTTCAGGAACCCAGTATGGAAACACAAACCCAACGCACATAAGAAAACAAAGAAGGAGGCTGCAACTTCATATAAACTTATTCTAAAAGTCCTGTGATCTAACTGCTTGGACTACGTAATGAACGCTGTCAGATTGTAACAGCCAAGGTAAGATTCTTTGCTTTTAGTTACACATTGCATCAATGTCTCAGTTTAAGGAAACACTGTCAGGGTGATTGCATTGTGTGGGTGCTCAAACACTGGTACAGGTTGCCCAGAGAGGCTGTGGAGTTTCTTTGACATATTAATGTTCAGATATTCAACATTACTGGTCACAGTCCTGCAACCCTACTTGAGCAGAGGATTTGGTGATCTCAAGAGGTGCCCTCCAACCTCCAGAATTCTGCTGTTTCCTAATCAGGTAGAGAGCAGTAAAACTACATTGTGCAGATAGTCTGACCAGAAAAGCATGAGCAGTCTGGCAGGGATGCCAACGGGATGAGCTTGAGAACAGGAAGAGAGTTGCAGTGCCATGGCACATCCACAGCCATCCTCACTTCATGTTACTATTGACTCTCATGTTTTGCAGCAGATTTGGAGGTTGTAAGCACTTGGGAAGATGTTTTGTCCTACTGAGTGAGAAGGCAGAAGTGGGTTGTTAAGAGAAATGTCACCAGCTATGTGTATGGTTTATTGTGTGGTTGTATATGAAATGATATGAACATACACACTGCATGTATGCTCAGTCGCAGAGGGTAACAAGGTGTGTGACCAGCGGCGGTCCCATAGCTGCAGATGAGACACCTTTGGGCCAAAATATTCCCTAGCTAATCCCCAATCCACCAGCGCTGCCGAAAGCATTCCCTCCTGTGTCCGGAGACCTGTGCAGTCGAAAGGAAACCAGTCTCTCACCTTTGGTGGCAGCTGCAATTTTCCTTTACACACGGCTCATAGGCTTCCACAGCTTTCTTAATTTGGCCAGTTATCGTTCTCCACTTGGCATCTAAAATACGCAGGAAGGAAAAGCTAAAGGATTCGATCCATCAGCCAGCAGAGTAAGCGGCGGGGCGGGGAGGCGGGGAACGGGCAGCGCGTCGGGCGTGCCTTCCAGCCCGCGGCCCGCCACGGGGCGCTGTGGGAGCCGCCCGCCCGGCCCCCCGGCCCGGTTCCGCGCTCCCGCCCCGCCGTCCCGCCGCTCACCTGCGGCCAGGGCGGGCTCCAGGCGGCAGAGCGCGGCCGCCATGGCCCAGAGCGCCAGCGCCGCCCGCCCCGCGGCCATGGCCGGCCCAAGATGGCGGCGGCGCCCGCCCCGCGCGGCCATGGGAGCTGTAGTTCCCGCCCGGGCGCTGAGGGGGCGGGCGGACATTGCCCTGTCGCGACAGAGTGGCGGCGGGTTGCGATAGATGGGGCCGTGCTGCACAAGCAGCCGCTGCACAGAGGAGCTCTGAGTGTGCATCTGGGTTAGTGTCCCAAAGAATCCGCCTAGCTCCGCCCTCAGGAATCCCGCCAGCCTCAAACAGGCCTGGGTGCCCGCCTGCCGGCCCTCGCCGCCTTTGGGCGTTTTTGGGGGAGAACTTCCCTGGACTCCTGGATCCATGGAGCAGCTGGTCCAGCCTGTAAGAGGCTCTTTCTCCTGGCCAGACCACTCGCTGTTGCCGAGGCCTGATTCAATTTGGACATCTAGGGTAAAGTCACGAATATCTTCGTTACAGTAAAATGGTTCAGACTGATTTGTATAAATTTCTTTGCAGCTTCAGGGCTGTGGTCTGCAAGGAATCATAGAATCATCAAATGGTTTGGGTTGAAAGGGACTTTAAACATTATTTAGTTCCAAGCCCCCTTGCCGTGGGCCGGGACGTTTTTCACTAGACCAGGTTGCTCAGAGCTCCATCCAACCTGGCCTTGAACACTCCCAGCTATGGGGCATCCAAAACTTTAGATAACCTATTCCAGTGTCTCACCACCCTGACAGTAAAGAATTTTTTTTTACCTAGAATCTAATCTAAACCCATGCTCTTTCGGTTTTAATCCATTCCCCCTTGTCCTGTCACTAAATGCTCTTGTAAAAAGTCCCTCTCCATCTTCAGGTACTGGAAGGATGCAAATAGGTCACTCCTAAGCTGTCTTTTTTTCCAGGCTGAACAAACCAAGTTCTCTCAGCTTTTCCTTGTAGGAAAACTCCTCCATCCCCATAGTCATCTTGGTGGCCCTACTTTGGACTCATTCCAACAGGTTGATGTCCTTCAAGGATTAGATGATCTTTAAAGATCCCTTCTAGCTCGAGCTATTCTGTGGCTCTATGAAAGAAGAGAACTGAGAATCGGTGGTTGAGCACCATCAACATAATGTGCAGGACTTTCACTTTCCAAAATGGTTTGTAAGAATGCAATATCCAAAGCTACCCTCCACTTAGTGTTTGGTTTTTGAGTTTGGGTCAGCTCAGTCATATTTGGCCACCCTTCAGGAGACAGGCTTATCAGCTGGGTGCTAGATGCAATACCCATGCTGATAAGCACCCGAATAAACATAGATCAGAGGGGCTGGGGATAAGCAGATATCATTCAAACATGAATCCAGACCAATCAATCGATGTTTCTTCCCGAGGCTGAATGTGGGAAGGTCTGTCCCACCTTAATAGGGTCTGTATATTCAAATGTGAACACTAAACATTCATTATTGGTAGCTTGGTGGCTTTGGATTTCAGGAAGAGGAGCTGTGGTTGCTCATTAATAGGAAGGAGCCACATTTACACTAAGTTTCTATAGAGTCAACTCTGATTAGCCACAACAGCCTCCAACTCCACTAGTCACAAAGGCCTCTTTGGCGTGAAAGTGAATTGGTCCTGTAGATATTTGTAGATTTGGGTGGAGAAATTATTCCCAGAAAACAGACCAAAGAGGAAAAGCATGTGCTGACAAGGAGTGTGAGGGTTTCCCAAGAACTGCTAAATTCCAGAGACCAGTAGTTCTACTGAATTTGCAAGAGCTGATAAAATCCAGGCACTGAGTCTGCTCACTCTGTGCAAGACCACAAGGAAATATTGGGATCAACCCCTGGCTGTGTAACTGGAGGGCAGCAGCTCCTACAGGCGAAGTCTGTGGGATTGTGTGTGCACCCATTGAAATAAGTCACTTTGAGGGACTTTCTGAACATCTGCTTGGGAGGTGCTTGTGCCACTACAGCCCTCTTACCAGGGTTGTCCCTATGAGGGAATAAGTGAATTTTTATGTATTATCTGCTATTAATAGTAACAACTTCTTATGGTGAAAACCTTGAGTACTTCTGGCTGTCTCATCCTAAACTCTTGTTGCAAGGCCACACAATTTTTAAGAAAATCGGGAAAATTAATCCCTTCTTTTCAACTTCTCCTTCAAGATCCTCTGTCTTCCTTTTCATTTCTGCATAGAGGTCTGCTTGCTTTCTTTTCCTCTACAGTCCTTCTTAGAGCTGGAGTAGTCACAGATCCAACTAGAGGCTGATCTGAAGGCTGTTCCCTCAAAAGTGTAAACCTTAGTAAGGTAAAACCAAAAAATTGTCAGTACTCTTAAATATCTCTATTTGCCTCCACTGGCCTCACTCAGTTTTAGCCATCTCTACATTGCTAATCCACCCATTAGTTCTAGCAAAGTTTTCTGTCTTCCCTCTCAGGTTCCAGACCAGATTTTCCTGCTTCTTTCTTGGCTGACTGAATAGAGACATCAGCAAGCTCTTCCAACACCATTTCTGTTTGTTTCTCACAGCTCTCTGCTAGTCTCCTACACAGCCAGTAGAGCTGTAGTAGTTCACTGTGTAGCAAAGGTTATTTCGGGTACTTTCTCTGAAGCAAATAGTAGGAGTGGCAGTCAGCATAAATGTTTAATAGGCCCTGAGAGCTAAGACTTTAAGATGAAGCTCCTTTTGAAGCTACATTTACAGCCTCTGCTCTCCCAGGCTTTGTATAATGAAAGCACCCCAGGCCACTGTGGTGTGGTTTTGGCATGTGCTGTAGTTCCCCCCAAGCACCTTGGATGGTTGTAAGCCTCAGAACCCCTTGACTCTCACTTCAAACACAGCCTTTGCCTCACCTTCTCTACCTTCTTAATTTCCTGTAAATCCATAGCTCTGTGCAGGAGCATCTGGCTCTGATCTTTGATACCTTCCCTCATACAGAGCCCCTCCCTCATTTTTTTTTTCTCTGCCAAATCAAGCATAAACACCCACAAATTTACTTTCATCCTGTTCCATGTGCCCGGAGTGGAAAATCACTTGGCTGTAAATCTGGTGTCCTTGCTTTACATATTCAACATAGGTTAGAAGAAGGGTGCTCAGGAAAGAGTTTGGTTCTCCAAGCTCCTTATAAGATTGAGTTGAAGAAAACATACTTCCTACATGTTGAGTTTCTCTCAGAGATGTGGTCTGGCTTTTCTTTGCTGCTGTCTGCTTGAGCAGGGGTGGCAGTGGGGGCTGTTCTCCTTTAATTCATGCTTTGGTGCCAAATGGAAGTCCTGAAGTCCTCAAATAATGGGGAATATTTCCTATGGAGTATGGCCATCTCAGCAGAAGGAAGAAGGAAGCCGTACAGGCTGCTGAGCTTCAAAATCTGTGATTGAGATTACCAAGGCTTCTGGGAGTGGTCCAGTCTTTCTCCTAAGAAGCCACACAGCTTCTGGAGAGTCAAGATTGTTTCCTGTTGGTGAGATCCTTGTGGAGCTTCTTTTCCCCTTGGCTCTGAGCTGTGTCTCATAACATGCAGCCCTGTGGAGGTGTTGGACTGTGGCTGTTAGGATTCAGGGCTGGCCACAGCTGCAGTACATGGCTTGGAGATGTTTGGTATTGAATATTCAAGTATTTTATGCAAAGGAGGGGAATTATAAAAGTGTTACAGCAACTGGAGCACTGCAGAGAAGTGTAGTGCCAGAATAGGACACCCAGTAAGGGCTGGGGTCATGAATGAAGGCTCAGACTAAGACTCTGCAGGGTCTGCACAACCTCGGGGTTGGACTGGGCAAAACAATGCTGGAGACCCCAGAGTTCGGTTTTGATGAAACCCCATCAGGGTGTGCCAGTGAAGGAAGTCAGTAACCCAGCCCTCAACCCAGCCTGAGGATTTGTCAAGGCAAGGGAAACAATGGAGCTTCCAAGAAACAGTGGGAAAGGCATCTGTAGCTCAAGCCCAAGGTTAAAGTTTAAGTAGTTGTGCATGCTGTGTGAGCAGCACAAACCAACTACATCTGGTGCTTGGGATAAGATGCAAGAACTGCAGTGGTTTCATCCCTTGAGAGATTTGTATATGCCAGAGGATTCCTGTGCTCATGACAGTGATGACAGTGTCATAATTTTTTTTTCATATTGGCAGCAGAGTGTAGCAGCCCCAAAAGAGGAAGAAGGACACCTATTTAGTGGGAATTGAGTATGTAAATACACTTATAAACATTGGGCCAGGAATATATCTAAGGCTTTTTATTTGTACCCCTTGAAAACAGTACAGATAAATCAAACTTTCTTGGAAGAGTAAAGAAAACCTAGGACTCCTGCACAGAAGGATGAACTGAGTTCTGGTTCCTCTTAAAAACACAGCACTTGTCACTGACAGTGTCATTGCTGCAGCTACTGTTTTTCCTGAAGGCCACCATCACTGGAGAATTCCTAGATGTTTGTGACTCCATAGACATTGAGTCATTGGAGTTGTTAAACTGTCAAAGCATGGAACTGTAATTGTGAACATCTTGTGAACTGAGGGACTAAAGTCACCAACATCCCTGCACAAACCAAAAACTGGAAAAGGCAAATTTGTAGTGGTGGAGCATGAGGGGGATGTTTGGAAAGTAAAAAGCCCTTTGTCTCTTCAAGAGGATGTATTCAATATTTGTATCCATTTGCTTTTGCATTTGAGTCCCAGGACATCACCACAAGCTGAAATTGAGCACAATCCTATAGAAAAAGCCTTGGCATTAGGCCATGGCTGTAAAGACTTTTAAAAATCTGTTTGAGAGGCCATGTTAACTAAAACTGATCATAAATCACTTTTTGCCATTGCCAGTGGGGATCTGGCAAACACCTTCCTGCAAACAGAACGTCTCTTTCTTTAGCTACAGTTGTATAACTTGCAAATTGAATGCGAACCTGAGAAAGATTTAGTAGTTGCAGGCACACTCTCTAGAGCCTTTGACAAGAATTCTGTGGAACAAAGTCCCAGGCTAGATTATGGATATGTCAGTTGGGGAAAACAAAATAGAAAAATCCAGCCTTGTCGGTTTTAAAACGAAATGCAGAATTTTATTGCTGGTGGTTTGCTGAGGACGAGACACTGCAGGATGTAATTAGGGTTCTACTAGAAAATGATTTGCACAGCTTATTCTGCCCCTGTTTCAGCTTAAAACGATTTAGATACCACTTCTCTGAGGCATGAAGAAAACTGATCCTTGAAGTGTTGCAGGAAAATAAAGACACAGAAAGCCATTTAGAGCCTGAAGGCAGCGTGAGACATCTCTGCCTCCCTCAATAGTCAGAAACACAAGTGATGTGAAATGGAGGAGTGTGTGCTGGTGGAAAACACTCACCCTTCTGGAAGGAAGTTAGGGAAGCAGGCTGGCATCAGCTTGATGTGAGAATCCTGTGCAGCCATTTTCATATTGCAGGGTAGTCTCTGAGGGTAGACACAACAGCTTTGTAAGGGAGTAGGTTGCTGGTATCTCTTAATAGTGGATTTCATATTCATAACAACGTGTCTGTCAATGGACTGGGGGTCAGTGCAACCTTATGTGTATCCCAGCTAATCCCTGCTGCCTAAACTTAGCACAGCAGTGGAAAGCAATGCCAAAACTCTGCCAGGAAGGGGGCAGTGCCAATCTGTTGCACTCTTGGCACTACTCAGTTGCAGTGGATCATCACATCTGTGCTAGCAGAAACTGATATCGTAGTGAGGGTGGGTTTGTTGAGATAAGCAAACAGGAAAAGTGGAACAAAAACGTGGTGTGATTTCTAGCCTGGGATTGGCAGTGTTTCACAAGTGATAAAGATGCACAGCAGCAGAGAGACTCAACAATTGAAGATGGGCTGTGCTTCTGTGGAGACCTCGTGATCACGTGAAGGGGGTTGTTGTAGGCAGTGCATGCTGTGGAGGAATAGATTCACGTTTCCCAAATTCCACAGGCCAGTGGGAGAGTGTAAATTGCTGCCTTCCACACTGGTGGTGTCAGCTTAGAGTGGCTGTAGGCTAGATAAGTAAGCAGCTTTTTAATGGGCTTTTTGCTAACCATGGGATGGGTTCTCCAGAGGACATGGATTAGAACACAGGACATCTGTGGCAACAGGACATTTCTTAGGGGAACAGACACCTTGTGTGTACTTGTGGTGTCTATTAGCTGGGTGTAGTTGAACCTGTGTCCCTAGGGAAGCTTTGGGGATCTGTACCCTTCAGAAGCTCTTGGAGGAGGTGCCATTGTGCAGAGGCTTGTGTGAACAGCACTGATCAGAGCTCAGACAATGATCCATGCAGAGCTCTTTGGGGTTCCTGGTTAGGAGGCATTCCTGGACATCATGGAGCATAGGAGTTCTTCCATGCTATTTCAGCCAGCAACAAAAGGCGTGGTCAGGTACAACGTACTGAGCATTGAGAGAGCTTTGTTTCCTCCTAAAGTCCCAGTGCTTGTCACTGCCACTGTCATTGCTGCAGCTGCTTTGCTTCCTGAAGGCCATCATTGCTGGAGAATTCCTAGATGTTTGTGGCTCCACAGACATAAAGTCACTGAAGTTGTTAAATCATTGGAGCATGGAACTGTAATTGTGAGCATCTTTGTTACAACTTTTTTTGCAGAGCTGCACAAAATTTGTGCTTTTCTCTGTCCTAGCATTGCTTGAATGTAGTAGGAGGCATTAAGTTTCTAATTTAGGGATGGGATAAAATGAGTTGTGTTGTGATTTCTAATCACGGGAGAACTCTTCTAATGTGCACACATTCAGTGTTTGTCATATAAAAATGGTTCCTTAACAATGCCCATTGCAGCTAATTTGTAACTACACAGTGTAAACATTGATTTCTAAAGTTTTTTAATAGATCCCCAAGCTACTTAATTATCACTTACTGACCCTTGTTTTCTAATGGTGATTAGTTTAGTCTCCTCAAACTTTATAAGAGCTGGGTCTCAAGTGGCAGTAATATGGACAATTTCCTACTCCATATTTAATAGGAGAGAGGGTCTCCAAAGCATTACTAGATCATGTCTTCCCAGAATTAAGCTTTACCTTCACAGTGATAGCCCTCTAAGCTGGACATTTTGAATGTTCTATCTGGTTCAGCTAAAGTTTGTATTAAAGTCAGGGAGAAGCAAATTCAAACCAAAACTCTGGGATTTAAAACAATGTGGTTTTTAAAAAAATCACAAAGTCTTGTTTATGGTAGGTTTCTTTCACGTCTGGCACAGTTTTTGGTCTATAAACCTGTTGGATTCTTCAGCACTCATGTCTATATGAGTTGAGGAAAGAGACCAAGCTGGTTTCTGACAACAATTTGCCATGAAGAATGTAGGCTAACTTAATTCCTATGGCAGTTTCATTTACTTGAACAGTTAGCAGAGCTAACTCTCTTTTACACTTAGTCTTCCAGTGCATTCTGCATCCCACTACACTCTTTAAATGACATTGGCTGTAAAGTCAAGAGAAAAACTGCTTTTGACTGCCTTGAGGAAGAAAATTGGAGAAAGGCTTTTGCTGATCAGAGAACAGAACTTCTGGAAGAGACTTTCAAAAACAGAAGTTGATTTTCTTGTCACCTCCTATCATCAGAGAACTAGGTCTGTTCTAAAAGGGATACAGATTCAGAGACCCACCAGTCTGAAACAAGCAGTGAAGCTTTTCTTCTTATCAAATATGGTATCACTGAAAAGTCAGAAAACAGGACTGAAAGGTGCATTGGGATGTCTTCTAGTCCATTCCTCTATCCAATAGCATGGGTACCTCTGTCTGTTGTTCTTGACCAACATTTGCCCTTTTCTTAAAAACATGTGGTAATGGAGACTGCTCAGACTTGTAGCAGTTTTGGGCTCATTTTGGGCTTGCTTTCCTTGTGAGTTCAAGGCCTGCCTGCCAGTGCTGATTCTGAAACTCCTGTGTAGCCAGCCCTACCCCTGTCTACTACATTTGAATAGCTGATTTTTCCTAAGCAACTGTAGAATTTTACATGTCTTTTTTGAATTCCATGCTTTTTTTCCTTCCAGACTTTCTCAGATAATCAAAGATGTTTTGAATACAAAGTCTGTTTTCCAGCATATTTGCAGCCTCTCCCAACAAGGTGCCATCCAGAAGTTTAATAACCTCAGCCTCTGTTTCTTCATTCTTGTCATTAATGAAAATATTGAATAATACAAGTTCTGGGAGAGTTCTCTACAAAAATTTTGCTTGATGCATCTTTCCTGTTTGATGGAGAAGGAACAGTAACTTCCTTGGATATGAAATTTCCCTCTCCTCCAAATTACAGTCAAGAACAATAACTTTTGCATATTGTGAAACATTCCAAGTTTCAAATCTTTTACTAAGAAAAGTCTCCAAAGGCTGGGCAAGCACAGAATGCCTAACAGCAGAATTTATTCATAGATTGTAGAGGATCTGTGCTTTAGCCATAAAGTCTATAAACATTTAAAGGGAGATGATCTGCTCAAGGAAATTCTTTAAGTATTTATGGTACCCTGCTAGACACCTAGCAGGACAAGACACCTCTGGCCTTAAAGCTGGAGTGTTACAGAAATAGTCTCAGCAGATTGTTGAAGAGAAGGAAAAAAACCCCAAACCCACCAACAATGCACAAAACTGGGGTTTTAAGCCTTTTTGGAATGGGCATGACCTCTATAGAATGCTTGGAAATTTTCTAAAGGTTTTATTATTTTGAAAAAAGCTCTTGTGGTTTGGTGCTTTTGACTTTTGGGTTGCACAGTGATCTTGTACTGGTGGCACAGTGCTCTGCATGTAGTTAAATCTTCCTTAGACATACTTCTAAGGGTACTTAGACATTTAAATGGCCAACAGGAGGGCTTGAATTTTTCAAGATAGTGATGCCTTGTACCTTCCAGATTTAAGCCAACCTCCAATTGTTTGGTATCAGGAAGACACTCTGTAGAAAGACTATCCCAAATAGTTCTGCCACAGTTCAAAGGGATGTAAACCGCTTGGAGAAATTGACTAGTGGGAGTCTCATGAAGTTCTACAAAGTGAAATGCCACGCTCTGTCCCTGGGCAGGAATAACGCCAAGCCAGAACAGGCCAGGGATTAAGAGGCTGGAAAGCAGCTTTGCAGAGAAGGACCCGTGGGTCCTGGTGGACACCAAGCTGAACACAAGCCAGCAGTGTGCCCTTGTGGGAAAGAAAACCAGCATCCTGGAAAAACATCACAAGCAGGTGAAAGAGGTGGCCCTTCCCCTCTGCTCAGCACTGAGGAGGCACATCTGGAGTGATGCCCAGTCCTGAGCTCCTCAGTACAAAACATGCGTGGGCTACTGGAATAGTTCCAGCAGACGGCCAGGAAAATAGTTACAGCTTGGAGCATTTCTTATGTGGGGAAAGGCTGAGAGGCTGAGACTGTCCAGACTGGAGATGGGTGTGATCTTATCCATGTGCATAAATGCCTGATGGAAAGAAGACAAAGACAGACTGTTCTCCATGGTTCTATAGTGAAAGGACAAGAGGTGACAGGCACAAGGTGAAACACAAGAAGTTTTATCTGAAAACCACTTTTTTTCCATTGGGTGTGGTTTTGGGGTTTTGTTTGTTTGGTTGATTGGTTGGTTGTGGGTTTTTTGGTTTTTGGTGGGTTTTTTGTTTTGTTTTGTTTTGTTTGTTTGTTTGGTTTGGTTGTTTGTCTGTTTGTTTTTTTACTGTGATGATGGGTTGAATACTGAACAATGTGTCCAGAGAGGTTACCAAGTCTCTGCACATGAAGATATTAAAAATCTGCCTGGATACAGGCCTAAGCAAACTGCTCTAATTGAAGCATCTTTGATCAGGGTTTAACCAGGTAATTTTCAGAGGTCCCTTCCCATCTCAGTGATTTTGTGTGTTTTGGGGACACTCTTACATACTCTTTTTGATCATCCATGTGTGGCATCATCAGAAACAGGGCACTGACTTGAGCCGCAGTTTGCACAGGAGTCCAAAGAAGGGAATTCACATTTTGATGTAAGGGAATGAGAGAAAGGTGTCTGTTCTTTGTGTCTCTCACACTTAGCAGAGACATCTCTGTGTGTGCCAACTGATGCCAAATTTGCATTTTACACATAACTGACTCTGGAAAGGAAGCAGTGAAGAAAGCCCTGTGTGATGGAAGTGCACACCTTTCCATGTGTACTGGTCCAGATCCATGATCAAGAAACCTCTCACTCTGTTACACACTTCATCCTCTATTATCATAGTTAGTGTTTCCCTATCATTATGTTTTTAATTACAGGCATAGATGGATATGTAAATCATCCCCCACCTTAACTAATGAAGAAGCAATTTAATTTTCTTTCCCATAGAGGGAGAGGGCACTGATGAAGCCACAGCCCTGACACAAGGTACCATTGGTTCAAATGACCTATTTGAAAAATGTGTGATAGGGAGCTGTGGACCTGCCACATGGAAGGTCCATGGGAAGAGCTGGGAGCATTGCCTAGAGAGGAACAAGAGCTTGTTCCAGAGGCAGACTCCAGTTTCTGTACAGGGAAACCACATTCTTTGTGCATTTCTACAGGGTGTAGGGAAATGGGACTGGAACAGAAGACAGAGGCTGTGTATCAAGAAAAGATTTGCTGCTGCAACTGATGTCTTCTCCACATAGAAACAACCCAGCAGAGCCTGGAAAGCTGCGCAGTGAGCAAACAGCATACAGGATTTTATGTAAGGTGCATTAACAGTGTATATTTTTCTCATCCTCTCAGGTAGAATATTTTGTGTTCTGTCTGTATCTTATTTCAGCATTCTTTTTCCCCAAGCTGTACAGTCTTGATGTGCACTGCAATGACACTTCTGTGGATATAGTCTGTCCAATGGGCCCTGAGGTGCAGTAATGCTGCTTTCTGAAGGCATCTATAGGATCCTGAGAAAGAAATAATTCCTCAGTGCACAAGTAGGTCAGAGGGCATTATCTATTGCTCAAGTACAAGATTCCTTTCCCACTATGGGGTGCAGAATCTGGTGCTCCTACTTCAGGTTGTTTTTAGTGAAGAGCTGCTTGGGTTACCCAGCAACAAAAGGAGGCAAACATTGTGAAAGGGCCATTTTAATGTGTTCCTAGAGTCTGATTGGTATTTCCATACCACTTCTCTATATCACAGAGCAGCAGTGGTCCAACCTTTCTACACTGACACACAAAAATTCTGCACTGAATTTGAGGGCTGGCCTGTCACTGGAATGTGGGGGAGAGCAGCAGAAGGGGTCATTTTATCACTGCATCTGGATGCCGTAGAAAGTTCCTGTTGTCAACAGCTGCCCTCTGTAAGCAGGTGGTTTGGACTGGAGCTGCAAATGATGTTGGTATCAGCAAGTTCTGGCTGCAGAGGCATCAGCCCCTGAGTGCCACCTTCTGTGAAGCAGAACTGGCTTTCTCTGAGGGCATTCCCAACAGAATCCAAGATGCAGTGAACAGCAGCTGTCTGCCACTGTGACACACAGGCAGCTGCCTGTTGTGTACTCTCTCCCTGGCACAGCTGGCTGCTGAGCTCTCCAAATCCCAGCCCTGCCATCCCCATAGGACCTCTGCAGTAAAATAAAATGGCCTGCAGGTCTGGGGTGAGGCTGCTGAAGCTTCTATTATCCCAGATCTGAGACTCCAGGAAGAAGGAAGAATTTCTCCTTCCCAGAACAGTGTTTCTAATTAGTTTTAGTTTCAGGCAAATAATTTTTGGATGAACTGGCATCCTTCAGCAGGATGATAATACTTAAATGTGCTCCTTTTGGGGGGTGCTGTGCATTGTGCATTAGTTTCTGCTGCCTTGAAAGAAGAGATGTCTGCATTTACAGGTTTATCTAGACAACATTGCATCCACATGGAGTAGCAAAGTTTAAAATGTGCCGGACTCCCTGTTTGCTGTTTTTGTTTTGCTTTTTTGCTTTTTTTTTTTGCCTTTTTTTTTTTTTTTACCTTTAAGCCATAGGGTATTTCTGATTTGTTTTTTACTGTGCCCTCTTTGAAAGGGGGAAATGTCTTGCAGCCTTGGGCAAGATATGGTGTGTTATTCCTCTCACCAGCTCTGAGGTTCAGTGCCAGCACCAGTGTGCTTTACCTTGCTCTCCCCTGCTGTCCTTTCTTCCCTCCCGAGGAGCAGGGAGAAAATGCTGCCCCTGTCATTAACCTGTATCCATTCAGGGGCTCCTGCCTTGGTCTCCAGCAGAAGTGGAAGCAGCCCCTGCTGCTGGAGCATCTTCAGCTGCAGTCCTGCTGAGGTGCCCCTCCTGCTGCTGGAGTGTAAATCCCCAGCAGCTCTTTTAACCACCCTTCTCATGCTACTTGAAAAATAACTTTCTCTTGTCATTAATGCTGATCTATAGCCGCATTAATGTGTGAAATCACTGGGTGTGAAAATAGTGTACTAACCACTACTTAATGTAATATTACCACAGTAATGTCTCTAAAAATATCTTGTCCACTTGATTGCTTTCATTGTGAACTAGAGATAATGTACCACTTACAGCTGATGATTAAAATTCATAAAGCTTTGGTTCTTAATTACAGCAACTTGCAATCAAAGTGAAATGTCAGATCCTGAATGTTGTTTATCTGTATACAAATTCTCAAAACCAAGAAAATATAAGGATCGTCTACACAACAAAGCTGAGCTGCTTTGCTTTAAGGTTAAGTAAAATAAATACACATGTGAGTATATATTGAGGAAGGCTGGAATCAGTGAGCATGAGATCTTTGACAAGGAAGAACTCACCTCATATGAAATGCACATCTTTGGAAAATATGTTGATGAAGATGGAAATGTAAACTTCATAGAAAACTGTTGTGGATGGATGGAACTAACTGTTTGATGTGCTGTGAATAGAAATTTTGCAAGTCAGGCTCAAGGTTAAACCAAAGATGCAGATATCTGAAAATGCAGAAATGGATTCCCACTGCCACTGGGAATTACCATGGTGGCTGGCAGGAGAGGACAGTGTCCTTGGTTTCCAATGTCAAAATGACCCAACTATAATCATGCTCTTGGTCAGCATGGCACTGCATAACAAAAATCACTTTCTTTCGGATGCCCTTAGCACTGCATTTCCAGAAATATGGTAATTTTTTTCTAGTTAATGCTAAGCCCTGAGGGTTTTCAGTGCTGTGAGATGTATCTTACCCTAAATTTACTAACACAAGCCCTAAATCCATGTCAGCACAGCTCCCTCACTTTGCCGTTTTTTGTTTTTTTTTTTTCCTGGTACGTGAGATACAGGCATAGCTGAGTGTAGGAACTACAGTTCTATTCCATTTATAGTCCTACTGGCGTTCTTCATTTGTTGCATCTGTCTTGTGCCAGTCTGGAAAAATCCAAACCAGAGGGAGCCAATTTGTTATCATTTTCCAACGTCATTAAAACAAAATAACATTAAAACAACAGGATCACTTCCTTACCAAATCTGAGTAGCTCCATTTTTTTTCTTCTGATACAGTGTCAATTTGAAGGAGAGCTGAACCTTTATTTGTAAACTTCTTTAGAAAAGATTTTTTTTCCCCACAGGGTACTCTCACTGTCTCCACACTGATTATTTTTTGCCAGTAGATTAAAAAAAAAATCTTTGCATCAATGGGAAATCAAAGCTTGACAATGATATTTATTTTCTGAGGGTTTCCATACCATGTCTCCCTTCGGGTGTTACTCTTCCTGGCAGTTTTGGGCAATTTTGCAGTGACACTGATGAGGAAAATGCTCAGTTTTAGAGCTGCCCCAGTGTACCCAGGTGTTATTGCCTTGGTAGTTTGTTCCATACGCATTTTGGGTTTGCCTACCTCTGTTCCAGCTGCACTGGTGAATGTTTTTGAAACACGAGCACCATTTCCTCCATGGGCCACATCTGGGGCTTACCCTGGCACGGAGTGGTCCTGCTGGCTCTCATGGCTTCTGACAGCTTTGTAGCTGTCTGCTGGTGTTTACACCACTTGCATTATCTTGAGCAGCACAGTGAGTTTGCAGTGGGGAAGGATTTGTCTGGCTATGTGGCTTGGTGAGCTCCTTGGTACGTGCTCTCTAATGCCAGGCTGAGCCACCAGCAATTCCTGGCAGCTCCACACTTCTGCCACTGCTGCTGGAGCTCTGCTGCTCAGACGGCTTTTCTCCACAGGGATTCTGCTTTAGTTGGAGTGAACCTGTTCCTGATTGCCCTTCTGTACCTGTTTCATGGGTGCCATCCAGAAGACATGCCCAGCCACAAGCAAAGCAGAAGCCTCTGAGCAAGCAGAGACAAAGTAAGTCACCTTCTCTCCCCAGTTCTGCCCCTTCCCAACTTCAGGCTAACCCCTGGCTCCTCTTACAGGGTCCTGCTTGAAGGTTTCCTCTACTTAGTACCTGATTCCTGTTTCGGTGTATAAGGTGTATGTGGCACAATCCAGGCAAAAAAAGGACATTCTCATAATTAAAAAACACTGTCTTGTTCCTCTTCTTGACATTCAGACAGAAAACTAGCAGGAAAATGGATGCAAAGGTCCTCTTCATCTTTTATGTTGCAGATAACTTGGCCTCTTACACCTCAAGCAACAAGTTTGCAATATTGATATATGATTTTCTGCAAAATCTGTAAGACCCACATTTTCTACTGCCAGTGTCTGGTGCTTTAGGTCAAGTAGTTTGCAGCTGCAACCAGCATCTGTATGTACCTTTTAGTCAGCTTCCACAACCTCCACAAGCTCATTTGCAGGTATCTCAGGTATCCCTTCTGTATTCCTCTCAGCTCATTTTTCAGTCCCACTCTTGGGACTGCTCATGGTCCCTGGGAGGTTTAGGTGCTTCTCTTGGGAGATCACAGCTGCAGTGAGGATGTGAAAGGAGATGTCCTTAGCTAAACTGTGTCTATGTGGAGCACAGAGGTACAGATAAATGCCCCAATTTTCACGGTATAGTTGCAGCAGGCAGAATGTGGCACAGCAGTGCAGAGACAGGTAACCAGGAGCTGCCTGGCTTGGGGGAGGAATCCAGGATTTTCTGAGCAGTCCAAGCCCACTGAGGAACGTGTCCTCTGGAGGCAATGTCTGACAGTTATCCCACTCGCACAAAACAGCACATGTTGAGAAATTTAATGTGAGCACAGTGGGCTAGGTTTGCATCTCGCCTGTTGCCTCCTCACACTTCCCAAATGATGTAAAAAGGTCCAGGCATCAAAGGGTAGGCAGCCCCTGGCAGTCATGCTCCGTGCCATGGAAATGCTGCAGGTTCCTGCTGCCATATGCTGCAGGTTGCTCGGGGAGGGAAGGCTTTCTTGTGCCTCTCAGGTTAGCCTTTTATTCCTTGTAACAAGTTCGGGTCTGGTGATGACAGCTTTGCTCCTTAAGGGTGAGACAGTTAATTTAGATTGGGCACTTGTTGCTTCCCTGTCCTCTCTGGCTGAGGATACATCTCCTTTAAATACTGTATCTGTTAACTACTCCCTGAGCAAGAAATCAGACTGTGCAAAGGAGGCGAAGAGGTACAACATGTAAAAAACATGTCCTCCCACTCTCCCTTTTCCACAGAATAGGCGATGTTTGACTTCGCACTCGAGGAAGCAGCTGAGAAATCCCTCAGATGGTTAAACATTTCAAATGGTTTGGATGGCTAAATGTCCTAGATTTTTAAAATTTCACAGAAGTACTTGAGTTACAAAGTGGACCATGAAATGTTTATGGAGATGTTCTTACCCTCCTGCTACTGACATCAGAACAGATGATGGAGTAAGGAACGGGAGGTGAGAATTTTAAGATAAACAGGATAGTAAATGAGTGATGCTAGGTTTCAAAATTAATTTCTTATCCTTATAAAGGAAAGGCTGTACTTGTCCAGTTTTAGTTTCCCTTGTTTCAGAGAATATTTAATTTCTGTGAAAATTTGTTCTTTTGATTTAATAGCATTTATATTTCAAGTGAAGCTTTCTCTCTCAGAGGGCTGAGGTTTGGGTGACCCTGGGCTGAGGCTTGGACTAATCAACAGTCACCAGGGGATCCAAAAGGGAATATTGCCAGTGCTGGTAAATCACCATTTACTAAGAGGCAAATGTGTATTCTGGAAATAGAGCTTCTCATTCAGGAGCATGAAGTGAGCGATTTTTCTTTCACTCTGCAGTGAATATGATGTTGGTGAAAGGTCCTGGCCTGAGCACCCTGGGAATTGAGCCCTGTGTAAGCCCTCAGCAGACAGGCAAAGGATCCTGGCTACAGGCTGCTCTTCTCATCCGGTTTCAATGATGGAAGAGGAAACTGAGTTTATACAAAACCTAGCCCAACCCCCAGAAACATCTCGCTTTGTTTATGTTCAGAGCTAAGCCGGCGACTCTCACTGTTTGGGAGAGCTATCCAGACATTTCTCCATCTGACTGACTTCACATCTATTCCTTGATCTCATCGAGAGATCTGGCTTTTAGCTCTCGTTCATGACGTCCCACTTTTCTCTTTCTCTCTCTCCCTCCCTCCCTCCCTCCCTCTCTCTCTCTCTGCTCTCCAGAGTCTGAAAGATCCCTGTATAACGTGATTATGCAACCATGCAAATGGACACGGTTCTTTTCATTTACTGCAAACCCTGCTTCGTGTCTCCCGTTAGGAAAATAAAATCCTCTGCGAGAGACACGCTGTAGAAGGCAGCAGGAAGGGAGTTCTGTGTGTCTGGGTCTGAATGCTTGAAGGTGGTATTAGAGATGGAAACAGACTATTTGAAGTAAACCAGTGTGCCACCATCTCTCCACAGGAACCAGCATCAGTTAATAGACTCAGACAGTTCTCCTCTGAATCCTTTCCCCCTAGGAAATGGCAGATACTCGCCTTCCTGGTTGTTTTCCTCAGCTGGAGGTCTCCCCCCTCTCCCGCCCAAGCCGAGCTGCAGGGAAATGAGCGGTGCGGCTCTCCCCGAAGGCCAATTTGCACCCTCCCACTGTAAACACGCAGTTGCTTCTCCACTTTGCGCCCAGGCGGGAGGGCCTCGGGGGGCACTTAAACACTCCCCGCTGCCGCTGCGCCCGGCGCTCGGCCAAGGGCTCCCAGCACAGCACCCGGCCAAGGCTGACGGAGGACGAGGAGGAATGTGGGAGTCCCTCACACACGGAGGGAAGGAAAAAACTCCCAAAGCTTCTACTACTCGGGTAAAGATTCAAGACACCTCCATGGCCACCCCATGTTATCTTTATAAGTGAGGATGTCCCTCTCCACTGCGATTAGGGGTATGAGCTGCTCAGTTCTGATGGCCAGTCTCATCACGCTGCTCCAGTCCCTTTGCCAAGGTTTTGTGACCCTTATCCCACGGGGGGATCCCGTGGATCCCTTGAATTACATGTGCTAAGAGTAAAAGTATAGGGCAGGCTGAGGTCTGCCACTGTTGTGGGCTGCAAGCCTGTGTCCATCTTTCTCCGGCAGCATCTTCCTCACTGCCTGGCGGTGGTGCAGGAGATATACCAGCTCTCTCCCAGTCTCTCTTCAAAAGCTGCTTCTCCATCTCACTGCCACTTGACGAGGGTCTTATCTATCGAGAAATCTCCTCTTATGGAGGAGACAGGGCTCCCTCGAAGATTGGGGCAGCATCTTGCAGCTATAGCGTTCAGACAAGTGGCGGGAGGGAGTGAAGGAGGCAAAAAGGAAGGGCTGTAGGAGCGGGGCCGCCAGATTCAGAAAAGGCATAAGGCAGGGGTCCCGGTAGGGCGGGGCTCGGGACTCGGAGGGACGGACCCCCGGGATGGGAGGGCTCGGAGGGACCCCCGGAATGAGGGAGTTCGGAGGAATCCACGGGATGGGGGGGTTCGGAGGGACCTCTGGGATGGGGGGCTCGGGGTCCCCCGGGATGGGGGGGTTCAGATGGACTCCGGGATGAGAGAGTTCAGAGGGACCCCCGGGATGGGGGGATTCGGAGGGATCCCCGGGACTGGGGGGCTCGGCGGTGCCGCCCGGCAGGGGGAGCCCCGGCCGCAGCTCCGCGCCCGGCCCGCAGGGGGCGATGGCGGGCCGGGGCTGCCCGCGGCTCTCGAGCGCGCATCCCTCGCCTTCCCTTCCCTTCCCTCCCTGCCTCCCTGCTCCTACCTGTTTCCGCCTTTCCCCCTTTATTTTCATTCCAGTTACCCCCATCCTCCCCCCGCCGTTTTTCTTCCTTTCCTTCGGGGGTGCGTGCCGTTGTCGCTGTCTCTCCCCTCGTGTTGCATGCGTCTCTCGCTGCCCTGCTCTCCTTCTCGTCCTGCTCCCTCTGTCAGCTTTGCATAGCCTGGCGTGTTTCTCTGTTCCTCTCCCCGGCACTCAGCCCTCCCCCTGTGCAGCTCTCTCCATGAAATGGAGCTGAACAATTGCACCGGAGCAGCTTTTTCTGTTCCTGCCATATGTCCGTGTGCCGAGGCACCACTGCTCTTGTGGTATTTTGGATGCATTTGTGCTAGATATACTAGGACAATAACAAAACTGTGGATTTCTGCCTGTGCCTTTTTGGATCATAATGAGATTTGAAATCCAGCGTGAATGAGATGTGGTGGATGGCTGTACTGATATTTTGAGCCGGTTTAGTTCAGTCATCTGAGATGCCCAGGCTGGATAAAGGAGACCATGGCCCTGAACGTTACCTGCCATCCAAGCACCAAGAGGACAAACCCAGTGGCTGAAGTGACACTATCCTCTCTCTCTCTCTCTCTCTCTCTCTCTCTCTCTCTCTCTCTCTTTCTCTCTCTCTCTCTCTCTCTGTCTCTCTTTCTCTCTCTCTCTATTTTTTTTCCCCTTTCCCTTTTGGAGATAAATATATTTCTGCCATATTTATCAAAGACCCTCTAGTAATTGTCCAGTTCCTTAAATATGAAAAAATTATGCCTGAAATGACAATATCTGCCATCAGTGCACACTGTTCCATTCACCTGAATAAGGTGTAAGCTGAGGCTGCCTCTGAAGCACCAGACTGTCTCCCCTTGTCCCCTGATCTTCCCCCTCAAAATCCCTCCAGGAGCACCTCATAGTTCCGACTCTTCTCACACACAGAGGGAGGCACAGCCTTGGTCGCTTCTTCTGTTAAAAAAGGAGATTTGAGGCTGGGAGCTGTGCTGCCCTGTAATTAATGTACACTCAGCCTCAAATATGCAGTGACAACAACTTAAATGTCAACATTCCTAGTTAATCCCTTGCTAACAAAATGTGCCTGGAAAGAGATGGTTCTGCATAATCTCCACTGAACAAGATCTTATTTTAGCAGTACAAGCACTTGGGAGATTTCCCCAGTTTGACCAATGAGACCAAAAGATTGGCTTTGATAATCACAGCTGTAAACGATGAGTTTGATCCTCTCAAGGAAGGAAAAGGCTGCATGTGGCAGAGCATATAAACCCTGCTCTGCCCAAGCCCTCCTCCAGAGCAGCGGCAGGCTGGCCTTCCTGGGTGGTGTCTGCATGACAAGGGATGTGATTTCTGTACTCTGATGTTCGCTGTTCTCCCCTCTGTTCAGGAAGATGTCCACAGCCTCTTCCTGAGTCACGTTTTCCAGGCTGAACAGCCAGCAGTGTTAAAAGGGAATTCACAGGGAAAATCTTATTTTAATACATAAAAACAATGCTCCTTGCAAGAGCATTGAAGCGGGGACCACAACCACAGCTATGGTGTTCGGATTCCTCTCCGTGTGCTGAGACCAGCCTCCCATTTATCCTGGGGAGCCCAGGCAGACCCGGAGAGTGTTGATGTTGTCTCCCTGTGGCTATTTTAAGCCTTCAGTGTAGGCAAAAGGCAGAGCACCCAAGGTGAGGAGATGAATCTCCTTATTGTTCAAAGCAGCCCGATGTTTTCAGCACCCTGGCTGCCTGCAGGCAGGATTCCTGTGCTTCCAAGGCTGGCATCCCCAGACACAGATCTGTAGGTTCCTCCCCAGCAGGCTGTGGAAGCAGAGGGGCACTGACACAGGATTTCTTGCCTGGGGTGGATTGGTGCCTGAGCTCTGGGCCCAGCCCAGAAACACAGTAGGAAAGGTGGTGGGCCATTCTTCTGGGCATTATCCCAATTTAACAGGCAGTCCTTGCATCCCCAGGTTATTTGTGCCTGTGGTGTGCAAGCACATATAGAGGAATTTACCATTCTGCCTGTGCTTTTCAGTCACTGGGTTCCTGCACACCAACATCACCTCACACTCAGTGATAAAATATCCACTTCTTCCCTTCACATTTTATTTTTTTTTTCCTTTTTCACTTTGTCACTTCCTTTCTGAAGGATGTCTGAGGGGTGCTCTCCCCACCATTATTTCAGTCTCTCATTTCAGCCTGACTGTGTTCATGCTCTCTGCCTCACACCGCCTCTCTTTTATTCTGCTTTGTTCTTCCACCACCACCTGTCACCAAAGTCTCTTCCTTCCCTACTGTGTCATCTTCTAGAGACCTATCCATTCCCTCTTGCTCCATTCCTAATCAATCCCCTCCATTATTTTCTGAAGTGTCTTCTTTGTCTCCCTCTTTTTCACCGCCTGGCACTTGCCCGTGCCTTCGCCACCCCTCCCCAGCTCCCCACCATGGAAACACTGCTCACCAAAATTCCCCTGTGCCTGTTGTACACCGCAACTGTGCAGCAGCACTGCCTTTCACAGCCCTGCTCGTGCTCTGTGTGGTCTGGCTGTGCACCCACTGCCATTCCTGTGCTGGCAAGCTCAGCTCAGGATAGGAGGATTGTCCCTGGGAAGGCTGCTCCTGTCCTCCAGCATCTCCTCCTGTGGCACTTGGAGACAGGTTAGAGGGCTGCCCAGAGCTTTGAGCTGGCCCAGCACAACTGTGCTTATGGGTGGAGCTGCCCCCTTTTCTGAGTGCCCCTCCTGCAACCTCTCTTTCCCTGAAAGAAATGCTTTCCCAAGGATGTATCTGCCCTGGTGTTCCTTATCACTCCTCCACAGGGGATCTGGGGGCTGCAGTTGTTGTCCCTCTGCACTGTCGCTGCTTGAAGCTGCTTCCCTCTGCTCTGCCTTTTCTGCTCCTCACCTCTGGGGCCCTGAGCACTGCTAAGGCCACCACACTGCTGGTCCCCCTGATCCCAGTGGGATGAAAATGCAAGGGCCTCGTGCAGCTTCAGCCAATGTGGCAAGATGTGACTTCTGGGCTAGGATGGGCTCCCTAATTATTGAGTAATGAGTCTAAGGTGTTTCAACTGTTAGAGAAGGCTTTGTGTAGCTCTGAGCCCCCCTCTTTACCACCTTGCTGAAATAAGTGTGCAGCACACAGATTCTGGAGATAATTGGACATTTTCGAAACCACCATTCTTCTGCAGAACTTGTCCTTCCATCTTCTCCTGCCCCTGTCTTATTCCTGTCTCTTTCCATCTACTGTGCCTGTTTTCTATTTTTACTCTTGACAAAGGCTTGTGGGCTTAGAGGCTGCTCTTGTAGCTGTAGATGTAAAATGCCTGCTGTGTGGTGTTTGTCATGAAAGAATCACTCCTGGAAATTAACTAATTCACAGACCTAACTCATTAACTCTGCAGCCGTGTGGAGCTGTGGAGGAGCATCTGTGTGGTTTCTGTGCCGAGGGCACTGAGCTGGGGGAGAAGGATGGAAGGGAGGTGGAGAGACCCATGTCTGTAATCCAAGCTCTTCTCCCAGCCTGTGCCATGATTAGCAAGTCATTTCCCACTTCTGTCTCCCTTTCCCATGCCCTTGATCTCTTCTCTAGTTCAGCTGATCAGGGCAGGAGCTGTTTCTCACTGCGCCTTGACCTTGGTGGGGGCACTAATCGCTCCTGTTGTAGAAACAATAAGTACTGCAGAGACAAAGAGTTATGGAGGCAGATAGTTCCAGATGTCAGTTTGTTCCCGTCTGGATGCCCTCCCTTTACTACCTCTGCCTTCTGTACAGCTTTGAGAAGAGCAGGTTGATTCCTCCTCCATCTCTTTTCCTTCCCTTAGACCCAAACCCAGTCCTCCCTGGAGCCAGTGGCAATATTCCTGGCAGAAACACACTGGGAGTGGACCAGGTTTTTCCACCCTATGCAGCGTAGTTTTAACATCAACCCACATGTTTGGAGTACACTGGGAGCCAGATGAGGTCACTCAGACCATTTCAAGGCTAGATGTTTGATAGGAGAGGTTTCCCTCTGTGCATCATCCCACAGAGTCCACACTGGCTCACTCTTCCCTCCGTGCATGTCACTGGAGCTCCCTGGGGAGCTCTGCTGGCCATCTCTGCACCTGTGGATGGGATGAGTCCTCTGCCCAGGGGCCTGCTGAGAGACTGCAGGAGCTTCCCTGACCCACAGGAGGGTCACCCCTCCTTCTGCCAGTGCCTGCCCCCAGGCAGGCAGCACAGTGACCACGGCTTCTCCTTGTTGGGATGGTGGTTAGGGCTGGGGCTTGCTGAGTAATGCACAGCTCGGGTGGGTTTCTGAGGCTCAGGGCTGGCAGAATGTGCACACTAGGAAAACCCCATTCCTCTGAGACCCAGTGGGTTGAGGTGGTGACAGCTGGTGCTGTTTGGGATCAGGGATCATGCCTGATGTTGTGGCTGCCTGTGCTCCCAGCTGACACTCAGGGCTGAGCACTGCTGGGAGCGCATCCAACGTGCGCCGAGGCAGAGGCACTCCGGCTGGAGACCTGGAATGAGGAAAGGAAGCAGAATAATTGCTGGACAAGGATGGAGATATATTCAGCTCCTCTATTTAAGCATGCCTTCCCGCAGGATTGCTGGGCTCTGCTTGCCAAATGTGAGCTCTGGCCACCAGGGACAAGGGAGCAGGAGCTTTTCTGGCAGTTGATGGAAACTCGAGGAGAAGGCTCTGAGCCAGGCAGTGCCCACTCAGAGGAGGGTGATGATGGTTGCTGGGCTGGGATTATGGGGCTGTGTGTACAGAGGCATACCTGGCACTGGGGCAGGAGACAAAGCACAGCTGAAAGCACCTTGGGATGAACTCTCTGGATTGCCCAGTCAGAGGCAGATGTCCTGATGTAACTCATTGCTCCTTTTGCTCCCCCTGGATACTGCAAACATCTTCACACAGCAAAAGGTGGTGCAAGGATGTCCTACCAGTGAAGACCCAAGCCACTGTGCCTGTGCAGCACCAGGGAACCCTGCAGGATTCAAAGCTCTGGCCTTGATCTGATGAAGTTATGGCACCTTTTTGGAGCCACAAACAAAATAATAAGGGCAAGGCTTGTTGCAGAAGGCACACTGCTGAACTGAGGAAGCAGGACTAGGACTGGACCCAAGCCAGCTCATGTCCCATGAGCTCTGCTATGCCTGCATGCTCTGGTACAGATTTAGCAGCAGCAGAACCCTGTGCTCTGTACTGCATAGGTGTCAGGGTCACCAAGGTGGCAAACACTGTGGAATGATGAAGACTGGCTCTGCAGGGCAGTGTCTGACCCACCAGATGCATGAAGTGCAGCTTTTATAAGGGCAGCCTTGTTGCCAGGTGTCACCTCCATCACTGCAGAGGATCCAGCTGTGATTCCCAAGTATCTGCAGATCTACCCCTGCTTTGGCAACCCTGCCTTGCTTCATAAGGATCACTCTGGTTATTGCTATGGTTGGTGACTGTGAACCTGTAGAGAACCCAAAGACAAATGAAAGTTATTGCAGTGTTGAAAGTCTCCTCTTTGTAACTCCATCCTGCAAGAATTTAGGGTTTTGTCAGAGCAGATGGTCAGATGTCAACTGTGAGGATAGAGCCAGAGATGAGAAGATGTAAGGATTAACCTGGCAAAACCACTATCTGTGGTTCAAGAACTGTGCTTTCAAGTCCTGCCAAGCTACCAAGGCTTGAGGTGATGTCTGTCTCCCATACTTGGCTGGCACATAACTGGGAGGCTGCACTCCTCTGCACACTGGATATGCCAGAGGTCTGGAGAACCAGCTATGCATTGGTTCTTCTCATGCCCACTCGGGTGAGCTCTTTCTTTTGTCCAGTGCTCAGAACTGTGCATTATGCCGGTCTGAGCTTGCCCCACAGCACCTCTGCAGTCACCCAGCTGGTCTGGATACAGCTCATGCTCAGTCTGGAGCAGATAGTTCAGAAGCACAACAGCAGAGAGCTTTTACTGCAGCAGAGGGGTTTTTTCCAGCAACTGCAGTTGTTGATTTGCCTGATATTTAGGCATAGAAAAGTCAACAATCAAACACCAGCAGGAAAACCAGTAGATACCACCTTTTTGGACTTCAGCAAAGCTTCTGATAGTGTCTCTCACAATCTCCTTCTAGACGAAGTGTCCAGGACACAGATGGATAACTGTTACACAGAGGGTGAGCAACTGGCTCACAGGTCAGGCACAAAGTTATAGTGAAGAGGGAGGGGACATCAGGCTGGTTCCATCCTGGGACCAGTGATCTTCAATATTGCCATTAACAACTTGGACACAGGACTGGCAGGAATACTAAGTATATTCAGTGACAAGACTTAATTGGGAGGAGCTGTTGACTCCCTTGAGGGCAGACACAGCCTGTAGAGAAACCTTGAGAAATCAGAGATGGGTGATCACCAGCTGCATGGAGATTTACAAGGGCAAGTGCCAGATTGTGCACCTGGGACAGGACAATCCTTGTTGTGT
>VZSR01000055.1:2722154-2757747 GCA_013398615.1 Brachypodius melanocephalos | reverse complement strand
TGATCCTAATGGGTCCCTTCCAACCCAGGATTTTCTATGATTCTTTGATTTTATGATTCTATGAAGTTTTGGTTCCCACACTGTCCCCAGTTATGTCACCCAGCCTCTGTGCCCTCTGACTCTGGATCCTATCTGAATGCCCCATCTTTGCTAGGTTTCTTTGGACCAACACACACAGCTACACCCCATTCCCCCACCTCATCCCAGTCCCTGATCTGTTTTGCTGGCTTGATGTGTGCCCTTCAGCTTGCCCTGCAGCTTCTTGGGAGCTTCTGAGTGAAAGGTGGGGCTGGGGATCACTGGGACCAGTCAGGGAGGACACAAGGGACCCTCCCACAGCACAGAACATTCACTCACAGATGTCTTAGGGGAACTCTGCCCCAGCCCGGAGAGTGACTGGCTTAGCATTTGAGCATGACTGCTGCAAAGGTAATCTCTGCTCACCAGATGTACTCGAGGTTCATCCACCTGAACCCAAGCAAAATAAACTGCTGCTGTGCAGGATGAGCAGCTGGCATGCTGCAAGAAACCGGGCACTGCATCTGACAGCTCTGGGATGGCCCTGCCCGGCAGCCCCGGGCACAGGAGCTGTGTCCGTGCTGGGGGCAGGCAGGGGAAGGCTGTGTCCCTGGAGCACTGTCAGCTCCAGCCCCGGCTGCACTGGCAGCGAGAGGGGTGGGGGTGTGTGTGTGTGTGCAGCTGCAGCATTGGGCAAGACATGCTAATGGGAAACAGAAACAATTCAAACTGCCTGGTGCTGGGAGAAACACTAACAGCATTATGGCTTGGAGCTGGTAACAGTCCTGCTAGTGAAACAACTGCCGGTGAAATTATGGGGTTTTTCCTTTTCTTTTTTTCATTAGGACACAGAAGATTTCCAGCTTGTTATACCAGGGCCAGCAATATTCTTCAGCGTCAACAGGGGCTCGGGTGAGCCAACATTTTTTCTGCTAGGAAAGGAAAAAGAGCAGTACATTGAATCCCTTTCTAATGTGCTAGTGACTAGGAGCACTTCATGTCTCCTCAGGCCACGGGCAGGCAGAGGTGCAGGGGTGTCCCTGGCAGGGCACCAGCGGCTCTCAGGGGTTGCTGTCCGGCTTTCCCAGCAGATGAATGCAAGGCAAGCACATTGCAAATGTCACCCTTCGGAGAGAGAGAGGCTGTGAGGGCTGGGGAGAGTCTTTATTTTTTCCTCTGGGAGGTGGCAGAGCACATTCTGGATAATCATTTCATGCTGCTTGGGAGTGGTGCATAGTTTGGTTTCTCTTTGGTTGTGTTAATTGTGTGGTAAGGTGCCTAGAGCCTTCTATTGGCATCTTTATTTATTTAAATACAAATGAAGAAGGCATTAAATCAATTGTTCTTTTTTCTTCCCTCTCTCTTGCCTTATCATTGTTTCTATCACGTACTCTTAGCTGCACTGGGCTTTTGCTTTTTCAGCTGAATCAGTGAGATCATTAAGTGAGAGTCCCGGGCTGAATTTCCTGCAGATTCAGGGAGGCTGCCCTGAGGAAGCACACCTTACATCTCTGGCTTTCTCCTACTGCTATTTCACGCACATTATAGGGCACTTCCTAATTTTACTTGCTGGCCAAGGCTTCAGTCTGTGACCCCATGCACGCCTTAACCGTCCTGCAATGCAAAAATTAAGAAAAAAGCTGCACAGTATGGCAACAATTGAGACTAGAATACATTTCTCTTACTCCTTCAGCTACTCTGCCTTTCATCTGGATGGGCCAAATTATTTGGTCGACCCCTTTACTATTTTAACCTCTAGCTCCTATAGCTAGGAGCAGAACCCAGTATTCCTGGATTTGATAATTCTCCTGCTATTTAGCAAGAAGTTTGTAACCAAATGGTAAACTATGAGTTGAGGCTCTCTTCTCGCCAAACTCCATAAAATTTAATTACTCCTGGAGTTCAAGTGGTGGCATGTTTTGTGAGAGATCTGGAAGCCTAGTATGCAGCTTTCAGATAGACATTGTAATTGAGGTTCTGATTTTTTCACCTCCTTTTTTCGTTCTCAACAATATTCTAAACTCACACATTGAAACCTTTCTGGAGGACTATTGTGTATGTCAGCAATCTGCTCATTATGGTCTACCAGAGATCAAAATACCTGTATGCTGACTGGAGAGCACGTTATGAGTATGGACCGGTGAAATCAGAAGTGTGGGGTCCTGAGGTGTCTGCCTCTCTTGTTACATGGCAGGAGCAGCCGTGGTCTTTCCCAGAGATCCAATTCAGTCTGCACCACGCAGAGGTCAGAGCAAGGGATGCTCTTCATTGGGAGCATTCCCTCTGCTTGGAGTCTTGTTTGCTTTTAAACTTTGACTCTACTTTGTCTCTGGCCAAATCTACTGCAGAGGGATGCTGGCCTCATTGCTTGCCCTAAATTCTGTTGTACTTACCTCATTACTCTCCTAATGACAAGCTGACAAATGCCTTTGCTTGATTTACTGGCAGTGTTACAGGTGTGTGGAACACTTGTCAGTACCTTGCTACTACATGCCTAATTTTTCAAACGGCTGGGTGTGCTAGCTTCCTTTGCAAGCTGTCTCTGCACACTTACCTGGTGTAATTCCCCTGCCAAGGGTTTATCACATATGTGCACCCAAAGCTTCCAGAGCTATGCCCTAAGATTTCATAGAATAGTTTGGGTTGGAAGAGACCTTAAAGATCATCAATTTCCAAACCCTCCTGCCATGGGCAGGGACACTTTCCACCAGACCAGATTGCTCAAAGCCCCATCCAACCTGGCCTTGAACACTTCCAGGGATGAGATATCCACATCTGCTTTGGACAATTTATTTCAGTGCCTCACCAACCTCAACTCCACACATCCAAGAAAATAAATCAGACCCTACCTGCAGGTTTCAATGTAACTGGCCTTCTGGTAAGAAGTGAATAGTGAAATGGCACAGTGCAGCAGCCCTCCAGCTGTTTGTGGGTATTTATGAGTGTGCTGGATCAAGGACGGTCCTGCACCCGCCCTGGGACAGGCAGCAGGGCAGAGGTGTCCCTGCTCAAGCCCTTGCCAGGAGCTCCCCGCTGCAGCAGCCCAACAGCACAGGTTTGCACCCCACCTTTCAACCATCATCTCTTGGTCGTTTCCAACCACGCAGGGACATTTTCACTGATCAAACCCCAGGAAACGGAGCTGGCCACCATCTGCAGGAGCACATCGCTGAGATCAAACCGAGGCTTTGGAGCCAGGGAGCGCAGCAGGGAAGAGGGCTCCAGGCCTCGCACAGCGATGGGCTGGCAACTGCTCGCGAAGGGAAGAGCACCAACATTTCGCACACACATTTCTCCACCAGTTGGGCAGAGCTCTCCTGCTCTTCTCCTGGCTGTGTTGCTAGGAGAGGAGCGCTCTGCCCTCCTCATGGCTATGAATAGCTCTCGCTTGTTTATCCAGCCCAGCTCCGCCTGCTGGTTACAACCACAGCCGGCACCACCTCACGGCATGACACCACCGGGAAACAATGCACTGCCAGGGAACAGCCCCCTCCGGCTCAGGACGCTTCGGGATTCCTCTGCTGCACCGCTCCGCAGCCACCCTTCTTTCTCCTCCTCTGACCACACTCCTCGGCGCATCCTCTGCCTCCAGCAGAACGGGCTAAACCCGGCCCAACTGGGCAATGTCACCCCCAGAGAGCAACGCTGAGAGCCAGGGCCTGAAAATCAGGGCATCGGTTCAGAAATCTGGCTCGAAAACAACATTCACATAATCACTTCAGGGTCCTTTTCTTCTGCTCCAGTGTCAGAGCCTCTCACCAGCTACAAAAGTTACTTTTCCTTTTTGTAGTGAAGGCTGATCTTGCATGAGCCCATGAATTGAAGACCAGGGACTTCAAAAAAGGTAACAGAGGGCTTGAAAGTTGGCAATAATGGGATTACTGAGATTTTCTTGAGAATATTTTGTCTGAGGTCTGACCAGGAATGAAACATCTCTAGCAGTGATATTAGGTGGTCTGTATTGACAAGGAGAAATGCTGATGGGGTTGAGAAAAAGACTCTCTGGGGTGCTGCAAAATGTGACCACTTCAGGACATTTACTCCAAGGGACAGAGGTTCAGGCAGCAAATATGAGCAGTCCACACATTATGAGACAGGATGTGTGCACACAGGCAACCACAGAAAGCCATCCAAGTTCAGGGTAGAAGAGTAGACACAAAACTGCAGCTTTTGGAACAGCCTGGGCACTCAATCAGAAGAAAAGTGCTGGGCAAGGCAGAGCAGCATAGATCAGAAGAGATATGGATGGTTGCTGCACAGGTACAGGTGAACCACCCCTTTTTTTCAGCATCGTGAGCTTCCACGTGTGCCTATTTCCTTGGACATCTCATCTTTCTGCACCTGGGAATTCGGTTGGGATGAAATCTCAACATTGCATATGCTTATCCAGAATTTCCACATGCCCATCAGGCCTTTCAGATAGTTGGACTGCTGAACATCCAGAAATTCAGGATAGGTTGACTGCACACTAGGGAGGTGAACTGTATAACATTCACACACTATGTCTAATGAATCCAAAAATTGTCAGACCTGCTGTGCATATGCTCTGCAGATGATCTGCATATGTGCAGTTTGCCCAGCCTGCTCTGAAGGTGTCTACTCTACCCTGTACTCACAGAACATCTATATGGTGCAGGTGTATGTATTCCTGCTTGGAAAACAGGACAAACATAGAGGGGGTTTTTTACACATTCTTGATGTATTTGTAGAGGAGGGAACAGCTTCAGTGCAGCAGGCAAGAAAACTTAGGTATATTCCCTGTGTATGGAGTCAGACTCTCCTATACCATACTGCTTGTTTTATAGCAGTCACCTATACAGAGCTGGGGTTGAGGTCCTATTTTTTAAGACATTGTACATGCACATAGTTAAAAGTGTTTCTTTCCTGCTGCCCCCCCCCAAATCTTACACCATGATCTAAACTTACAGAAGTGCAAGAAAGAGACATCACAATTCTTACTTGAGAGATGAGCCAAATAAAAGGAAGCTCCTAGTCTTCTAAAGCAGGACCCAGGTGGAGTTTAGACACCTGAGTGCAAAATGTGATCCTGCAAATCCTTGTTTAGCTCATGCTGGGGATGCCCAGACCCCTCACACCCATCAGATCTGACAGTGAGGCCCCATGGCTCTGCTCTGCACCTACCTGGGGAAGGCTAAGGAAACCTGACAAGGCAGCAGGAGGAGAGGCCAGACATGAAATTCCTCTTTGCCTATGGGAGCATAACTCCAGGATGGGCTCTCTGTGAGCCCCCAGAGAGGATAACCCTTCTTTTTAAGTGCAGTATCCTCATCATGGAGGATATATGGAAGACCCAGCCTGCACTTCCTTCTCTCCCGCAGGGCTTTCCTGTCTGCATGTCCCATGGATGTGCTCCAGCTCCCAAGGTACTGGCTGTTTTGGAGAGGGCATGCTCACCTCTTCTGCCACAGGCATTATTATTTTCCTAAAAGCATTGTGGCTTCCCTGGGCACACACACACCCAGGAGAGGAAACATCCACAGGAATCAGCAGCCCGGCTGTTTGAGCTTTTGGCAGAGAGGAGGGGGAAGCCCATGCTCCAGTCCACCTTTGGGTGACCACTTCTAACTTTGTACCTCATGTCTCTTTAACAATAAATTCATAAGCAGGAGGTGGGCAAAGGGACCCATGTTTTCCTTCGTACACGGAGTGCCATGAGATCAATGAGATTAAACATGTGCTTACATGCTGTCCTGAATTGCGGCCATGGGGAGAGCAATGGGAAAGTAAACAGAAGGGAAACGTTATGGAAATGAAGGAAGAGGGGAAAATCCACCCTGCCAAGAGCAGCAGCTCTCAGCAGTTACATGAAGATGTGGCCTCACCCAGCGCTGATTAGGCATTGGGAAGTCCAGGGACTGGAAAGGAAGACCAAGTCATCTTCATCAAAGTTGAAAAGCGACTCAGAAGAGTGAGACTTGGAGCAGTGGAAAAGGGCTATCCACTGGGTGCAGCCATTCCCAGAGAAGGTAAGCTTACCTTTCTTCACTCCACTAGCAGAATGTGGATACTTGAAACGATCAGGCTTCAACCTGTGACAATAAGTGACAATGTTGACTCCCTGACAAAGGGAGGCTTTTCTCTCTTTAAAGACTCCAAAACCTGGAGATTAATGTCAGGCTCTGCAGAACCCTGTGCACCAGCAGGCACAGCTGCTGCCCTGTGTCCCGTTGTGGAGACTGGGAGGTGAAGCTGGACATGATGACTACTCTGTCCATAACCTGGCTTTGCTTCCAACAGGCTGAGTGTGACAGTCATCCTCTCTGGAGGACCTGCAGTGCCAGCTCCCAGCACCTGCCAAGGTGAGAGTGCTTGAGCAGCCTGTTTGGGGGGTTCACTGACACCATGGCCAAAGCTTTGGTGTGAGTGCACTCTACCAGCTCTCAAGTGCCTGACTGCAAGTGCTTGATTTAGTTTTCCTGCAGGTCAAATTCCAGACTCCGAGTTCTTCCACCTTTTTATATTCTTCACATTGCCTTTGAACCTTTCGCCCAAATCTCTTGCAGATATCCTGCTCTTCCAGCTGGGAAATTTGTAGATGTGTCTCTGATTTTCCAGCTTTCTCCCCTGCCTTTGCTCTTCCCCTTCTCCTTTCTCCTCAGTCAACCTTGGTTGTAGCCTTTCTTTACCACTTGACCTCTATTTCTCTTTCCTGGGAAGAACCACATTTGCCTCTGTCCTAGTATCCAAGCTACAAATTAGACTGGGTTAAAATTTCTTTCAGCAAAACTGCGACTTGAATAAAACTTCTTTGAGTTTTGGGGGAATTGTAGGAGCTCTGGTTTTTGGGAAGTGGCTTTTCTGTTGAGCACTTCAATTTAAAAATGTGCATTCTCCCTTCTGTTACAGGTTCAGAAGATGACCTTGAGTAGGTCACTTCATCTTCCCAAATGTTTTACCACTTGTTAAATTTAGATAAAAATACTTGTCTGGGTTAGTAAAATGTCTTTGAGATCATTGGGCAACAAAAGCTATCCAACTGGTGATTATTATGATTATTATAATTACTTCTATTAAATGAAACCAGCTGATTCTTGTGCAACACTCTTCTGAGCTCCACAGATCTTTACTGTTGAGACTCAGAGAAAAAAAAAAAATCTTTTGTTATCCCTGGACAGGGATGTGTTTTTTGAGATTGAGTTTTGTGGTTTTGTTACGAAACTTATGACAGTTGGTCATGTGGTTTGCTTTCTGGGCTGCCTGAACCCTGCTGAACCCGTAGGCAAGGCAGCAGAGTTTAATGATTCACAGGGGCTATGTTTTGGTTTGGCTTTTGCTGGACGGAGGCCGTGCAAACCTGCATGGCCAGGAAACCCTCTCGGCTGAAGCCATTGAAAAAACTTAGTTCAAATCTCTGCAAGCCTGGACCCAACATGGCCCTGCTGTTGGGCCAGGCCCTTTCTGGGTGTCGTGGGTTCTAAGAGCTGGCCATGCCTTGTGACTCCTAGACTTTCTCACCGGACAGCTGGGCTCTCCTTATGTTTACAGTAATGTGTGGCTGCAAAAAATTTTGTGAGTCCACGAGGGTTTGGTATTTTTGTGATTTTCTCCCTCGCCTTTTTCCCCGCGCTGCTGCGGGATGCAATTGACCCCGAGGCCCTTGGCGCTGGGTCTCGGCCGTTTGGCGTGCCCGGTTATTTGCACGACCTTGGAAGGGGGAAACGGGGCGAATTCCTGGCCGGCTCCTCGGGGAGCCGTAGCGCTGGGAGCCATGGTTCGTGGCGGCGTTGGCGAGGGTGGGACGCGGCAGACCTGTGCTCTTTACTCGGCGGGTTTAGCGCTGGCTTTCCGGCCGGAGGGATCCTGGAATCCCCCGATCCCTGCCGGCCAGGGGGAAAGCGGGCGCCTGCCATGTTCGCGGGGAGGTGGCGGGCGCCCTTCTCCCTGCCCCGCGCCTGTCACCGGAGTTGGAGTTCTCATGGAGGAGGCCGGCGGAGGAGGAGGGAGGCGGGAGGCGGGAGGCGGGAGGAGGAGGGAGGGGGCCGCCTTGTTTGTGGCTTGTCAGCAGCCGCTGGAGACAAGCCTCCATGTGTGAAAGCCGCTTGGCATGAATGCCTGGGCCGTACCAAGCGCCGCGGCGCCCGCGGGGGGAGGCGGCCCCGCCGCCCCGCCGCCCCGCGCAGACAAAAGGCCCGGCACGGCTTCCCCGTGAGTTGCCCCGATGCTGCCGTAGCGCCCGCCCGGCGCAGCGCCCGCTCCCCGCCGCCCCCGCCATGCCGCCCCGCGCCCTCGCCGCCTGAGACAGGTAAGCGCCGGCCGCGGGCGGGGGTTCCGAGCCGGCGCCGCCGCCCCCGGGGCCGCTCCCCGCCCGCCGCCGCTCCCGCGGGGCGGCTGCCGGCAGCGCGGGGCGGCTGCGAGCGCGGGGGGCGGCCGCGTGTGCCGCAGTCAGCCCCGGGCCGCTGCCCGGCGCCCCCGGCTCGGCGGAGGAAAGTTTTGCGGCGGCCGCGGCGCCGTGCCTCAGTTTCCTCCCCGTCTCGGTTTGCCCCCCGCCGGCGGGGCCAGGGGAGGGACCGCGGCGGCCGGGGGGACCCCGGGACCGGGCGCGGAAGGGACAAAAAAGCGCCTTCCACCTGTTGGCTTCTGTCCCGGCGGCTTTTATAGGGGTGGCGGGCCGAGGAAGGGCCGCGGGGAGAGCCCGGGGCGGCCGCCGGCCCCGCTGCCCCGCGCCGGGGAGAAGCCCCGCGGGGGAGGGTGGAAAGCCGGGGTCTTTTGTCAGCCCTCCATCCCCCTGCCTCCGGAGCCAGGCAGATCGCCGCGGGGATGGGAGATGTTTTTTCCCTCCTGGATGTCGGGAGATTAGATGAGATGTATTTACAGTTGCCGTTTATCAGCAAGTAAATATCGAGCTCGGCGTGAGAGCAGCAATGTGAAGCCTGCTTGCTTGCTCTCTTGCCGGAGGTTTTGTAGCTGTTATCCTACTGTTGGTGAGGTGATAATGTGCAAGAGCCAAAAAAAAGAAAAAAAATGAAAGGCAAAGGGGAGAGAATCTCTGCTTCTCACACCCGGGCTTATCACAGTATCGGTACTAGCTTTGGTTAAATTTGGAGGGATTTTATTTTCCTTCTGGCATGAAACACAGAAAAGCCTTCTGAAATGCTGGATGCATCCTCACGAGGTCTTTTAAGTTTGCCGTGTGCCATCATTCAGGTTTCATTGATTCTAGTTGTTTTGTTAAAAAATAACCTACAAGATTCTGAGCTGCACAAATGTTCATCATCCTAATGTCCTGGCACAACCTATGCGAGGCAGGAGCTGGAAGAGGGGGAGCGAGTGAGGATATGTGCTTTCCCAGTCAAGGCTGGGAGGGGAGAGCATCATGTGTTGAAGAATATGAGCAGGAATGGGAGATGGGGGAGGGAGTCTAAATTGTCCTGAGACCCTATTCAATCCAGCAAGGAAGATGGAGGATCTTGTTGTTGCAAAAAAATGTACGGCAGAAATCTCAGCCAGCTTCTCTCTGACTTGTTACCTCCCTTCAAAAAATAAATAAATAAGCAGAAAAAGAATCAAAGCAAAACCCTGTGATTTGCTGTAACGTTTTCCATGATACCTTTATCCCACATGCCTTACAGTCAGTCCAGTGATGGAGGTATGTGAGAAGCAGGGAGAGAGACTCTGAGGTTTATCGTCACAGGAGGGGGAGAAGTAGCAGATCATGTTTGAAAGGAGACTTGTCAGGCAATGAGGTAGGGAGGAAAAATGCCTGTTCCAGGCAGCTGGACCTGGGGAGAAGAAGGAGGCAGCTCCAGCACCTGTGGTTCTGAAGCTGGGTGGAGAATCTGTGGAGAGGGGATGTAGACAGATGGGGGAGCGGGGAGGAAGGATGTCAAAGGAAGACCTTGGACCATCTCCTTGGAGGGCTTTAAAAGAGGGAAATTTTTGAACTGAATCAGGGCACAAGCAAGGCTGAAGCACAGCTAGGCTAAGTGTGACGTAGCAGGACTTTCCAGTATGGGAGAACACAGAGGTTGAGTTTTCTGACTTGGCAGAGTTTGGGGCATTTGGTGAGGGGAAGAGATTTTTGTAGCTGGAGTGATTGTGACTTGGGCAAGAATTGCATGTGAGAGAATGAGGAGAGAGCATGTGGCTTGCCTTTTCCATAGGTGGCTTCTCTGGTAGAGGGGACTTCTGGTAAAATATTTTTGTAAATTTCTGTTAATTTTGCTGGAATATGACAATAGGGAGGAGAAAGTCATCTGTCTCTTGAGAAAATAAGCGTGGGGATGAAATAAACCTTTGTTGCTTTATTGATGTTTCCATATACCCAGCACCTCCACATGCATGGAAACAGCAAGTTTGTGCAAACACACCTGCTTGTGTTGCTCTTCCTTCCTCTTGAGGGGCAATGTGCACGTGTTGTGAGCGTGGCTCCTGCACAGACATGGCCCAGCTCTCGTGTTTTCCTCAGTTTACAGGATAGCTTATTCCCTCAGCCTGGTAGCAGTAGTATATGACAGCCGACTTTGTGATAGCACCAACTGCATGTGAGGTGGCTGAGACTTCAAACCAGTATGTGACATGTTTTAGCTTTTCCATTCATGGCAGCATTCCCATGATGGAGCAGGGACACACCACAGGCGTCTGGCATGCACCACATAAAATGTTACACACAGGCACATGCAGAGGACAGATCTCAGGTCAAATGCACCCCAAGTCACTCTCTTTGAGAAGAAGATGAAACAGCACCAGCTCGTTGCAGGCAGAGCTTACAGGCAGCTCCCACACATGCAGATCACACGTGCGCACGCTATACCTTTGCTCTCCAGGATCACCTGTTTGAATTCCAGCTGGTCTGGCAGCACAGGGAAGTTTTGCACTCTCCTGGATGGGGTTTTGATGGCCTTTCTGTTCCAGCTTGGCGCTGGACAGGCTTGAGCCACAAAAGCTTAACAACAGGGAACACTAATGAGCCCTTGCTTGGCATGCTGAGAAGAAAGGCCAAGGGCTGAGTGGGCATAAAAACAGTGGCATGGAGCCCCTTGGCTGGAGTCTGAGCCTCGGCATGAAGGCTGGGGAGGGAGCAGAGGCTCTGGAGTCGGGAACAAGACGGCAGCACTGCAGCAAAGGCAGGAGAGGAGACCATGTTGGGGGGAGGAGAGCAGGCTGCTGTTTCCACATCATCTGAAAACTCAACCTGCTGTCAGGACAGAAGGAAGGCTTGTGCATATTTTATGTCACTTTTCTCCTTCTAGGACAAGCTGCTGATCTGATCAGCTATGCACTTTAAAATCCTTGACGTGCCAATCAGCAAGTATGACTCAAGGCCAATAACCAGCCTTGGCCTCCTGCCTCTGCTCCTTTGTGGACATCCCATGCCGCCCTTCCCCGGAGAACGTGTGCACAATTAAACCCTGCACGGCGTTCCTCAACTACGGCATGGGATGTGACGAGCTGCATGGAGACGGGGACAGAAAATGGCAACGTGTCAGGGCTGGGGGGGGTGGAGGCGGGGAGGGGAGTTGGCCATTCCTTGTGCTGTTTGCTGATGTCTAGAAGGAGACTAAATGGGTAAATCGGTTTTGCTTTGAACTGGTGGTGTGCTGTTCCAGTCAGCTGCTCTTGCTTCGGAGGTCTTCAGTGGCTTCTTAGGAGTTGGTGGGGCTGGCAGTAAACAGTATTTCACTCCTTCAGCCTGAATTTTGTTGGGGACTGTCAGACAACAGATTTCTCCTCAGCAGTTAGTTATGCAGTGCTGCTCCTGCATGGCAGAGCCACTTGAGCCACTGGCATTGCTCCTGCCCACTGGAGATGGGAGCACCACTGGTGCTCCCTGCCCAAGTGTGCAGGCAGCCCAGGCCCTGTAGTTTTGACAAGAGTCTCTCACACACCAACATGTAACTCCCGTGCCCCATAAGCCAACTCAGTGCCCTAAACACCATTTTGGGACACACGGGGAAGCAAATATTTTTTCTACGTGATGAAGAGTTGTGACGCTGAGTTAACATTGGCCCTGCTTTATCCTTCACTTGTCCCGTGTGAGAAATGGCCATTGGATGTGGAGGTCTCAGAACCTGAGATCCTGGCACTGATCTGATGGGCAGCCTTAGGCAAGCTCTCATGGAGCTTCCTGCTGCACTCTGTGGGATGGGGTAGTGCTTGCCCAGCACCCCAAAGGGTTGTGTGTGCCTGTGCAGACACCACCATCCCACGGACAAAGCGTGTGGTTTTGCGCTGAGCGTGACTCATGCGACGATAAATTTTGCTCGAAGTATGCGCGCACTCGGCGCTCTGTTGGACAGTGAATTCTGTTTTGTCCTTCCAGCAGAAAACAGCACAGCTTGCCAGTGACATGGACTGGACATGTATTCCCATAACAACAATATTATAAACATATGGTAAACCTGGTGTAACGACTGCTGCCCGTGTCTCCACGTGAAACAAGGAGCCGGTTAACAAAATCTTGAGGCTGTATCTCCCCAGACTGTGATCTCATCAGCTTTCCCAAGCTAACCTCAACCTGGTCACTGCTTGGATTGTAAACTTGGGATGGGTGGGGGGATGAGGGCAGTTAGCAGGAATGGCTATTTGTGATTCAGTCCACTTCCCTGTGACTCAGAACTGAACCATCCCTCGGTAGGGTATTTGGGGATAGCACTCCTCAGATGTTGAACATCAGTCTAGTTCTTAGAAGTTCTGCAGTGCCCAGGCTAGGTTGCTTGCAACTGGGTTTTTCTCAGCATCTTTTGTGAAAACAAAACCCTGAAAACTACTTCTGACTATTAAAGACGCCATGGTAATTTTTGCCAAAAGAAGAAGGGGGAGTGGTCTTAGCCCTGGGCACTTTGCCAGATTCGAGCTCAGGAAATTGCAGTCTATCTAGGTAAAACTCCCTATAGTTTAAATGAAAAAAAGTATTCATCTCTTACTGTCTTAAAGGGTAAGCACTGTGTTCTCTGGAGCCTTAAACAGACAGCACATTCTGGCTGGAATGGTGGTTACAGTTGCTTGCTGGGAGAAGAATTTTTTATGCAAAAACTGGGGCCTTTTTTGCATTTTTGGGATGCTTCTAATTGCAAAATGCTGTATACATTTTGGGTTATTGCAAAGCTTGAATGAATATGTGGCTCCACATACAAATGCAAGGAAATATGCTGGTGTGGTGTTTGCACAGGGAGCAGGCGCAGCCAGCACATACACATCTTTTCTGTGGCAGAAAAATAAGGACCAGTTTTTTAGTCTTGCGCGTGTGCATCTGGGGGCTGGATTTTGTATGTTTAGCAGCAATTGCTTTTGTAAGCTGCTGCTAAGGCACGTAACTGGCTGTGTGCAATTGCAGTAATGGAATGTGAAAATGCAACTACACACAGACCTGTAATCTTGCATGCAAAATACTGCTAGTCTAGTTCTCCAGGTACCAAAAAATGGTCTGAGATTGTACTTGCCTTTCCATTTAACTGTGTTCACCTGCATTTTTCAGGTGACAGCTGTGTGTATGGAGTGCTGAATGATTATCCTTTCTATTTTTGCTCCAAGAAGAGGGAAATTAAATCTTTACTAGTGATCATGGCAGTGCATGTGTCATGATAAGTCCAGGATGGAGGTGGTTGGGGGGTTGCAATGAAAATTCCATAACGCTTTGGAATCTGGGGGAAATGCATGGGTGAAAGAGAGCAGAGTGAGCTCCTGTTCTCCCTACAGATGAGGAGTATTGAACTGCTGAATTGTCAGTGCTGTCAGGATCTGACCTTACCTTCTGCCAAATCCAGTAGTTTCAGGGCCCCCCAAAACAGAATGTGCATTTGGGCACAGGTGGATGCAAGGCTGAATATCCATGCTGGGAGGGGTGTCCTTGGATATTCCAGCCCAGGACCCCCAAAGTGTGAAGCAAGTCTCCTCCTCCTCACTCAGTGATATGTCTCAGCCCTGACCCAGCGAGATGCAGGCAGCTGGTGGCAGGGGACACAGGAGAACAGCTCACTTTCTCTGCACTTCACTCTCCAGCTTCTCTGGTGACAGTGATAACAAAGGGCTGCTCAGCATTAGGTGATATGGATCTCTCTCAGCCCACTAAACTTGAGTCCTGCAGGCTTCTCACTAGCCCTCAGGGCTTGGGTGTCACTGCACCCTCCCAGCCTGGGATGGCCTGGGACAGTACCCCTGGGGACTGACAGCTGAACTTTCTCCACGAGTCCTGGAAGCATGGATTTCTTCTCACTGAAACCTGTGATTATATTTTGAGGTTATTTCTTGCCATCCTGGGTCCTTGACTGCAATCACTTCCATTTTGCATGCTGCTCTTTGTAATTGAATCTATCGATGTATATTTAATCCACTTGGCACGGTGGTTGGTAACTAGGCACTGCTTCCCAGCCTTCTGTCACTTGTTTTCACAATTACTGTCTGAAGTTGGGGTGGGTGCCTGTCGCTCAGCTCTTTGCCCAATTGCTAGACTGCCTGGGAAGAACTGTGCTTGACAGTCAGGTCCACAGCTGGTACAGCTCCTGTCCTTCCATCTGGACGTCAGCCAGGTGTGTAGGACTTGGGTCATGGAAGCTAAGCCTGTTGGGTTTAATTCTCTTTTCTGCCACTGATTTGCTTTGTGTGATCGTGGGCAAGTCCTTTAACCTCAGATGGCCTCAGCTGGGTTATCTGCTTCAGAAAGGTGTTGTAATGCTTAATTATTGCCAGCTCTTCAGAAACCCCTGGTGGGAAAAAAACCGCATTTTGTTCAGAAGTTTCGCTGACCTTCCTGGCCTTTCTAAGCCGCCTTGGTGGTGCTAGGAGATACTATTTTTCCAACCTCAATAATGTTTCTTCCATTTTTCATCTGTACATTCACCCACTATCTCAGCTGCATGTAAAAATACCAAGCTGTCTGAAGTCACGGGAATATTTTTATAAACTTGACAGCCACGGCAAACATTCCTCCTTGGCAATAAACAAACAAGGTACACAACCTGCCATTAACATTAATTTATAGCAGAGAGACCTTCGTCACTCATTGATGAGGGAATCCTAGACAATTCTTCTGTTAGCAAGCCATAAAGCAGTGTTGCCTGAGATTAGGAAAATGCTGGATCCTTTGGGTTCCTATGTGCAGGGAGTATCTGGGAAGCTCTGTTTGCCCAAGTGCATGTGGGAGTTCAAGCAGGCACCAGGTATTTGGTTTATTCAAGGTTCTTACAAACTATGTTTGGCTTGGGTGTACGTGTGCTTGGAGGCTTGGTGTTTGTTTGTAGGCACAAAAAGCCTGTTTTCCATAGTGGCAGCTGAACCACAAAGGTGGTACAAATTGAGCTGGATAAAATTTAGACACTTAGGAAGAAAAAGCTGCAGACAAAAGACATCAGTGAGCATTGCAAGAGCAGAGCCCTCGTCACGCAGCCTCCTGTGCACCCTCCTTCCATTTTTCTTGCATCTGGCTGTGGGCTGGGAAGGTTGGCAAGTACCTGAACCCACACTGCAACACCTCCCTGTGGGCAGTTCCCCACGTAAGCACTCAGACAGTGCTGGTTTTGGTGTGTTCTAGGTTAATTCACTCTGAATACGTCTAAACACAGATCTCCAGGGATGTTAGTGGTGCTGGCAAAAAAAAAAAAAAAAGCAGGTACCCCTCTTTTTTTCTTACATTACTTTGGGTTATCTCTTACTTTTCTAGCAGGCCTTCTTCCTACCATCTTTGAGTAGTGGATTCTCTGTGGTGTGCTCAGGAGAAGAAAGTCTAGACTGTTCTTCACCTGTGTCTTTGATGGAAGACTCAAAGTAGGGAGCCAAGCTTCTTTCTACCACCTTACTCATACACTGCCTCTCTGTGCTGTAGTTCCTCCCCTCTTCAAATGAGGAGGACAAGTCTTCACTCTGCTTCCACAAAACCTTTGAAAACTAAGGAGAAAAACATGCAGGGCATTTGTCTTCCCTCTCCAGGAAATCATAAATCCCTCCCCTCTCCCCTCACCCCTCTCCTTTCTCCTTTCTACCTTTTTTTCCCTCTCGCCTCTCCTCTCTCCCCTTTCCCTCTCATTTTAAGAGTTGTTATTATTATATTCTGTCCCTTTAGGTCTCCTCTACTTCCACCGCTCTTGCAATCTGTCTCTCTCTGCTGTTTCCATATCCCCTTCTATTTGCAGCTCTCTTCCTTCTGTTCATGTCATTTTCTTCTCTCACCCTGTATCTTCTACCCTCCCCCACTATTCATGCGCCGTGCACTCCTATCGCTTCCCTCTAGTTTATCCTCCAAATTCCTCCCTTATGTGTGTCTCCACCGCAGACCCCTTTTTGTTGTTGCCGGCTGCGTGTCCCTGCGGTCTGGCTGCCTGGGAGCTGCCGGCAGGGCCGGCTGGCCAGGCCCGAGGGAGAGGGACAGGGCATGGGATGGGTAGGACAGCCCCCTGCTGCAGCTCTGCCCGGCCGGGCGGGGTGGGGGCTGCCCTCTGGGGGAGCAAGGTGACTCCCTCCGTGTGTGTGCCGCTGGCTCTGGACAGAGCTGCCTCCAGTCTCCTTCTGAGCTGCAGCACTGTTGTCAGTTTAATGTCTGACTACTTTGTTTCTGCCTGGAAGCTTGATGAAGGCTGTAGTCTCAAATGTTGTCTCCTGACGTCACCTTACCTCCTTGGACGTGACCTTGTGACTTATTCTGCTCTTGACCCATTGTCCCGTTCCCATTCCCCTGACTTTCCCCTGGCTCTGACACTCTGTCCTGAAAACATGGATTGTGTTGTGCCTGGCTGCCTGTTGACATCTCTGGTTGTTGAGAGGATGACTGTCCTATGTGTCACTTCCAGCTGAGTTCAGGGCCCTATGCTCTGCCAGGGAAAGCCGTGATTGAGGAGGGAGAGGATGGGCACCAAAGGTCTGGGAAGCCCTGTGCATCTTGATGGGAGAGGTGCACTGAGCCCACAAACTGGTACCCAGCAGGTCAACACAACTGTGCTCTGTTCCTGGGAGACCTGTGCTTAGTGTCCTGCTGTTGCAACTGGACAGGAACAACAAGATGATTGCCTTAGGGAGAACCCCTCTCCCATCTGCCTGAGAGCCACCTGATCCCACAAGGAGGCTATCTCACTATCTGATGTGGGATAGAGTTTCCTCCAAGTCAGCCGGGGTGGTTGTGGTGTATTTAACCACCTCTCTTCAGGAACAGGATTTTGGCTGCAAGGATCATGTCCAGCGGCAGCAATTGAAAAGTGGTGGGTTTTTGCATCCCATCATGGACTCTGTTTTCTTCCCACACAAGGGACATGTGGCATGGAGAAATCCCTTTCTCAGGGCAGGGAGAGGTGGCTGCCTCTAGGCTGATGGGAGAGACAGCCAAATCAGGCCTCATGAGGTGTTCCTGACAGCAAAGGCCCAAAGAGGTCAAGCAGATGGCCACGTGCTGAAGTTCATCCAGTGTCCTACAGGACAGGGCATGGTGACTCCAGTGGAGTTTAGCTCTACTCCTGGGTAGCACATTTCCCCCTACCAGGTGTCACTCAGGCCCATTCTCATTAAAGCCTTGAGCCTCAGTTCCCCTGACCAGACAGTTCCTGATTTCTCCCTTCTGTCTATGCAACACTCCAACCCTTCCTTAGTGTGTTGGATGATCTCCCTCGTGCTCCATGCAAGGTGTTGTGCACCTTTTCCCGGTTTTCCCACAGTCGTTTTTCTCTCCCTCCATACCTGCTTCACCTGTTTTACCTGCTTTTTCCCTCCTGGTCTGCCTCTGGGCTAGGTCTCTCTCCAGACTCTGTCTAAAACCCTCTGCCTCATTTGCCTTTCCATCTGGCTTCCTTGTCTCCCTGGTCATGCCCTGAGCTGTCAGAAGCCAGGGGAGGAGGACCATTGCGAGAGCAGGGCAGAGACTGGAGGGTGTGAGGGAGAGCAGAGCAGGAAGGCAGATTCCTAAACCAGGGTCCATCATTTGCTGGTGTCTTTGGCCTCTCCCAGGTATGTAGTCTTAGCTACATGGCAGAAGTCCCTTTTTCCCAGAAGTGTGATTTTCCCATTGCTTCTACTTCACTATTGGCAAGCTCCTGAAAGGTTAATGAAGTCATTCACTGCAAAAGGAAAAAGCACATCTTCCCATGTTTTGCATAAATTAATCTTGGAGATTATGGAGCAGCCGGTGCACAGGGCACAGGATATGCAGCTATGTCCTTGAATCTTGTCACCCAAAATGCAGCTCTGGGAGTATCACATAGGTGATACTGTGCACTCCAGTCCTTGATATCAGCTGAGGCTAAAATGTAGGTAAAAAGCTGTGGCCTCCTCAGTCATCTTTATTCATGTTTCATTGTGCATAGCAGGGACTGGGGAGGAGGTACCCAGGAATGCCAACAAGCCCTTCCTCCCATTGCGGTGGATCCTTGTTTCCCACAGATCCTCTTTAGAAAATGCCTTGTATCAGGTTTCATTCCCTCTGGATTTTTTTTTTCCTGCCTGAGAAGTATGCAGAAAATCATTCAATTGGTTTTGAACCACAGGGGTGGGAGAAGGAACCAACCCCAGAAGATAAGTGTTCTGACCTTTACTGCACTCTCATAACTGAAAATAATAACTAATAAATACGTCTTGTTTATAAACCTCAGACTTAGGGATATGTCCCTACCTTACTCAACAAGAGCCTGAGCTCCTGGGAGGGCTGAGGTTGTGAACCTGGTAGCTGCCTGCAGTAAGCAGCAGCCCCTTTGCTTTCCTTTTGTAAAAGGAGCTGGAACCAGTCCAGATATTCAGGATATGAGGGGACAGGGCCAACATCCCCACACTCCTGCCATCTTGCTGCTGGGACCCTGCATGTTTTCCCATGACTAGTGTGCTGGGAGAATGAGAATTTGTTTATTCTTGCCTCTGTGTGTTTCTTTGCACATTTTGCCTCTTGTTTTCAAATATAGGGTTGACCATTTAGGGCCATGGAGGCCACCAACTCTGCATGTATGGAGACCCTGGATAAGATTATGGGATTTGCTCAGGAAAAAAAGTGCTAAAACCTCCAAATCAGTGAGTGCTTGAAAAAAAAGGGAACCTGTCTAGAAGGAGGACACGCTGAACTGTGGCTTGCAGCGAGCTCCCCAGGTCTGGGTCTTAGGTCACTGACTCAGACTTCCATCATCTCTGCAGATGCCCCTGGGGAGGTCCATCTGAGACAGCCGCTCTCTGCAGGCCGCTGGTGACAGTAAATATTTGTACACTGCACGCTGAAGTGCTGATATGGGGCTGGAGTCCTATTGTGCAGTGTGCTGTCCAGACCCTGGAAAGAGACCGTCCCTGTCCTGAAGGACTTACTGCAATCCCAAATTAGAGCATTCATAGTGCTTTCTGTAGTGTCTGTGGCTTCGTGTTCCTTCGGCAGGATGTTGCTTCCCTGCCCTCCTCTGTGACGTGGGGAGATTGTTTGCTTGGTTTCTGCCATCCAAACCACCAGCAACTGTAGAGATGCCTGTATGCACACCGTGGGGAGGATGTTGGGAGGTTTCTGGCACTCTGTCAGTGTAAAGCACCTTATTTATTAGAGTCTAATGCCCGTCTGGGATGTACTTCTGATCTAAAGCTCCTGAATTCCTCCCTTTTAACGCTGAAGAAGCCATTCAGAGGCCCCCTGGGCCCAATGTGTGCTTCTGCTGAAGACTGCCCTGATCATATATCTACCACTGTCTTGCCCAGACTTCAGGTTCAGTGATTTTGTTTTCATTAGAAGATCTCCTCCAACTCACCTTTTCCTGCAGGGGTTCCAGCAGATACCCAAATAAATATGATATTCAAAGGGCTGTGCACGTGTTTCCATATGCTGCTGCAGTGTATGGAAACGTGCATTTTCAACATGCAACCTGAGACGTGCCTGGATGTTTGCATTTGTGTTGTGTGGACGCTTGCATTCATGTCTGCCAGTGTATTTGGGCTGGAGGAGGTGGCAGCGAAGCCTCTGGCAGCTGGGAAGAAAGGAATGACAGGCTTGCTAGGGGAGGGAGGAGAGAGTTTGGTAGCTGAGATGAGGATTGGGTAACAACTGGAGAGGGAGATCAGATTTAGGATCCATGTTGCTCACTTAAGAAAATAGGAGAAGAAGCAGTACATTGTTTATTGGGGATTGTGTTATTCCTGTGCATTATTTATTAGTCCTCTGCTAATGGTACTGCATAAAGAAGTGGCACTTCTACAGAAATTTCACAGACAGCTGGAGGATCAGTTCCAGGAGGTATTGTAACCAGGTCAGGTTGGTGTAGGGAATCCTGCTGGGCTCAGTTTTGACAGGCTTTGGAAAAGAGAAGATTGTTCAGGAGGCATTTGGAGGGGAAAAGGGGGGGGTGTCTGTGACTCACCAGGGAACAATGATCGCTGTGAGGATAAAGGGGCAGGCTGGAAGAAGACCTGGAGACAATGGTGAATTCCTGGGTTCAGCAGCTTCAGGATTCCAGCCTGAAGAACAAGAAAGCGTGAGAAAATGAAGTGTTTAGGAGGAAGCTTTAGGAGTAATAAAGGCAGCTGGTGAGAGAAAGCCAGAAGTAAGGAGAAAGCAGTGCTGCACCTTGAAGTGGGTCCTGTAAGGCTTGATTTTGAGGCAGGAGTTGGAAGAATAGATGTGCAGTGACTGTGACTGAACCCTTCCTGAGTTACCTGTAGTGTCTGTTAGCACAGACCTGCTGGTTTGCAGCCTCTGCAGACACGACAGGCAAAGCAGAGGGGTTGAGGTACCCAGGGACAAGAGACTGTGTAGGTTTGTGAAGTTTGTAGTGCAGACAGATGGGTGCCAGGATGAGTACCCCCAGCCAGTTCTTGAGTACTGGTCCTTCCTTTCATTTGCAACATGTCCAGTCCACTTGGAGAGGTGGGACTGATGTTCTGGTACATGGCATTCTTCTTTCACTCACCCTGAATCTGAAATCAGCCAATACTGGAGAAGGAAATCATGCCACTGATACAAACTGTCTTTGGGTGAGAAGCTAACTCATAGTCCTCAAAATACCCGGACAAAATGTACAGGTTTTATTTTTAAGGTTTGTTTTACCCCACTACCTTCAACCATTGGGCAGGGAACATCCTCCTTACTGCTTGTGACTTGTTTTCATGAGCCAAGAGCAGGTCTAAATGGAAGTTGCCTTGGTGACACTTCAACCTGAGAAGCTCAGTGCTGAGCTGGTGCAGAATTTTGGGGCTGGGGGGAGGAGCAGAAACTGCAACATAAATACAGCTTCATGGGCTGTCCTTTATTTTTCTGACTGCACTATGAAGCTTACCTTGTTAGATACAGTGACACTGTGAACACGGGAAGTCCTGTAGCACAGATAGTAGATGTGTTAGCCAGGGTCACCCCCTGCCCTCAGCCATCACTTACAGCACAGCTGAGCTACCATTGCTGAGCGGTGTTGGGATGCTATTTCTGATTTTAAGCGGGGTTGATGCAAATCATTCAACAAGTACCTGTGACTGTTGGCTAGTTTTAAGAGTTGGTTTGGGGTTTTTTTTCCAGTTGTTGTCTTAACACTGCACTGCAACCTACAGCAAACCTCCTTATTGCGTGCAGCTATCCTGGGAGTGTGGGCAGTGCTAAGTGCGCTGAGAACTGTAACAATAACTGTGTGAGAGTGGCCTGGAGGTTTGGAATTAACCAGGCAATGATGGGACACGATTCTGTTAATCCACTGTGTCCGTTAGAATAGAAGGTGACTTGGGCCAACCAACTGAAACGCCTTCAGAGAGTTTTTCTCCGCCTTGGGAGAATGTGTGATCATCTGAGATCTGGGACTTGAGTTCTAGCAGGGATTGTCCATTGGGAAAGGCCAGTCCATTTAGAAAGTGAAGTGCTGATGAGTCCAGGAATGATAAAATCACCCTTGGACTTTTTTTGTTCGTGTGTGAACTCCTAGAAGTCATCTATGTTGGTATAAATGAGATCATTTGGCCTAATTAGTTCCAAGCTTAATTAGCAGTAATTATCCCAACATGGGAGTAATACTCGAGTAGGAAGTACTGAGTCCTCGATTAGATAGATCTCTAATTGGTGTTACAATATTGTAATTAAAGCATGCTTGTACGCCTCTGCCTCTGCAAGTGATTTGTTTTATGTCTGATTAAGCAGGGAGTCCGGCAGCCTCAAGGAGGCCAGGCCATCACCACTGATTGAAACACTGTATTATTCTTTGTTATAGGAAAGAAATGATGAATCACATGTACTAGGAAACACTGTGGGCCAAATTAGTCCTTTGAGTAATTGCTACTGGAGTTAGGGAAATTACAACAGGGGTAAATTTGGCCTCAAGTGTATCAGCTCTATCTGTGTATCACACAGTTAAACAAATACTCATTTGAATGTGCAGTCTGGCAATTACACCATCAGACAAATGCGAGAGAGTTAATCTGCATTTGCGATCACTGGATTGCAGGGGTGAGTTTGGCTGCTGGGTGATGGTTATTAGGTTGCACATTCTGCTCAGATTTTGCGGGAGGTGGTGCCGTACATCCCAGGATGCAGCTGGCATAGTTTCAGATGGCCACTGCTGGCTGCAGTGTCCTCTCCTTGTCGAGGTGAGACCTGGAAGGTACCGCTAGGGCCACCAGAAGGGCCAGGCAGCTGGAGGAGATGGACAGATAAAGAGTGCTCTTCCATCAGTCTGGCTGCTCTCATCCTCCCTAGCAGAAGACCCTTCACAATATCAAGTAAATATGTTTTTTGAAGAAGTTTAAAATGAAGAGAGTGAAATGGGAACTTTCTGAAATTAGTCAGCATCAAAACACGAAAGCTTCCTATGTCTTTTTAAGAAACCACCTCCTTAGGAGTTGGCAAGTGTGCTGCTTTATTACTTATCTCTTCGCTACATGAGTGGGCGACTGCACTTCCTGATTTGGTTCTCCAACATAGAGAGATCATCAGCATAGGTCTGTAGAGGACAGTAACTCCTCGCCTACAGAAAGTAACAAATAGGAATGCATGTATCCTCTGGCTGTCACAAAGGATTTCTAAGCACACTCGAGTCATATCCGAAGTAACACGTCATCTTATTTCCATTTTACAGCTGCAGAAACTGAGGCACGGATCAGTTCCTTCTCCTGATGCAGCTCATGGAGCTGGTGTATATGGCAGTACCAGGAATGCAGTGCAGGTCTCATCACCTTCTGCTACACCCACAAAAACATCTTTCTTTTCCAGGAGTCCTCCCAGAGCAAATGAAGTAACACAGAATTCTGCAAAAGCAATATTAGGGATAAGAATTTAAACACCCCGTACACGGGAATTCAAAGCAAGGGTTTCCATAGCAGCGTTGCTTGGCCATATTGTATATACACTGTTTTGCATTGTGCTGGTGATGTCAAAGGCATATTCTAATATCTGTGTGTGCAATATGTCTGAATCAGAGTTGCTATGAAACTTAAGGTTGAATTACACCATGGAGGCATATTCTTGTGTGGTGTTGGGAGGAAATAACAGAACTAGGTTTTGCTAGGATTTTTCTCCAGAGATAATTTTTCTTAGAAAATTGCTGATTTGCCAGAATTGTTGCTATTTTCAGGAAAAGTTGACTCCGGTTTTGTGTTTCATCTTGGAAAAAAAAAATGGAGAAAAATTTTAAAGCTGTCAAAACGAAACATTTCAAGAAGGTGAAGTGAAACCTTGCGTTTAATTCATTTAGTCATAGTTTCTAGGTAGAAATTTTGAAAACTACTTTTTTTGGGGTATATTTTTTTTAACCTGATCAGATGTAGAACAGTTATTTGAAATTTCTGAAAGTCTTGAAGGAACAAAAAGCTTGTTCTTTCACACTGTGTAGTCCTGAACTGTACTGGGAGTGGCAGGTGGCAAGGGAGTGACTGCATCACCCAGCACCGTGTGTGGCTGCCCAGTTGTGTGTTGCAATGGGAGCTGTGGGAGAGGTTTCCCACTGAATACCTCTCTGACTACCTGGTAAAGGCACGTAGCAAAAAATGCCTGCTCAAAAAACTGCTCCAATCTTTAGCGAGGCTCAACCATCTCTAAAAACCCCAGTATCACCTGGATGTCTTAAGGTTAAGCCTTTGGACCGGGGGTGTTTTGGGTGGGAGCCACTGTTTGGCACATCGTTAAACCTCCATTCAGCAGATGATGGGGTCCCTGGGGGGGAGCTGCCGCCTGTCCCTGCCCCACAGTGGGGATAATGGGGCCTGTCCTTCTCACCTCCCTGTGCAAAGGGAGGGCCTCCCGAGTGGCACCACTGCTCTTCCCTGTGCTCATCCCGCTCCGCCCTTCGCTTTCAGCACCTCATCCACGCTCTGAAGCTCTCCTGGGGAGCAGGAGGGATGTTGCACCCTGGGCTGGGAAGGAGTGCTTGCACTCATGGAAAAGCCCTGTGAGTTATTTTGGCATCGCTCTTCCCGCTGGCAGCAATGTTTCCTCACTGCCAGCATTCCCAAATGTTGGTGTAGCCTGTATGCCAACATCTCTTTTCTCCCTGCCCCCTTATGTTGCAATTGCTAATTTCTGTGCCTGTGCCTGAAGAGCTGTAGTTTAGACTTGCTTTCCCATGCACTGAAGCCATTCTTGTTTAGGGAAGAAACTGCAAAAGGGGTGTGGGAGAGAGGAAAAAAGAAGAGAGCTGGGTTTTTTTCCTATGTGGTAGTGACGAATGCTGGGTATTAGAGAGACAAGCTGACAAACATCTGAATGAGTGGAAGAGACTTCTAACCCAAAGGGAGGAGTTGTGGTTTAGGTTAAAGCCACAAAGGAAGTGAAGGAGGTTACCACTTTCCCGTCTGTGGGCAGGAGGTTCTCCTTGTGCTCGTTTGAAGGCTTAGCTCTAGCTCATTCTTCCCTAGGAACATGCTCATCTGTGTACTTCTTGAAAGGCATTCGAGCTGGCGTCTGATCTTGGGAGTGACAAACATCCCCTTTATACTCAGAAATCAGCAGGAGCTGGGAGCTAAAGATCTGGGAATCACAGTCTAATTTATGGAGCCAGATACTCTAAAGCGTCTTGTTAAGCCATGTGTCTTGTTTGGTGCTAGATCACGTAGTGTTTTTCTCTGTGCTTCTTCCTCTTGCTGATTCCACTTGGATTTTTTGTTGTAAATATCTGAATGTACCTCTGGGGCTTGTTGACTCCCCACAGGCCTCACTTCTCTCATGTTCCTGAATGATTGGCAAATTGTGTAGCCATCCTGCCTGGATCCAGCAGTCTAGCATGCTGATACAGGACAGATTCTGAATGTCGTTGGGTTCCTACCAGCATGGCCTGTGATCAGGATTTCCCTTGATTTTCTTTTCTTTTAGCGGTGCAGAGGCTTTAGCTGTATGCGGTTGCAAAGTTTGTTGTCTCAGCTCTGCAGCTTCGCTCTTCATCTGTGAGAAGAGAGTGAGTGGTTAACCTTGGTGTGCTGCAGAAGGCATGCCAGGAGGGAGATCAAAGAATACAGGATTGCTCTTACAAGAGCCATGAGCCTTCTCCTGAGTCAGAGGAGCACGGGCACGTGAGCTGGCTATCTTAATCCGAGCTATCAGCTGGTGACTGCACAGTTAGAACCACTGTCAGTGACAGTGACTTTAGTATGTGCTACCACTGCCTTCTGATTACTGCTGTACATGAAAAGAGCATCTGAAAGGTGCTCCCTGAAGAGCTGTTTTGTGGTCTCTAACCTTCCATTAACAGCTCACCTTAGACCCTAACCCTGGCCTTGGGATGCAGCAGAGTTATTTCATTTACCAGGTGTGAAAATCATATTTTGCCATGTGAGGATGATTGCTCTCTCAGGTGTATTACAGCAACTGGGGTTTTGTTTGGTTTTTTTTTTTTTTTTTTGTTTGTTTAGGTTTTTTAATGCTGTGTTAAAACTACAAGATATCATTAAAGATTTATATGTGGCAAATGTGTCCTTTTTTGCAGAGTGTTTCCTTTTAGAGACCTTCACGGTATTGATTTCAAGTAGATTTTCCTCCTCTGTTTTAAAATGTTTCCTCTGCCTATGGATTTTCAGCATTACTCACTGGAACTGTGTGCAGTACATTCCCCAGACTATACTATCAAGCCAGAGTCCCTTACTGCTGCTCTTCAGGGACCATTTCTGAAGCTGGAAGGACCATTCATTTGCTGCGTTCACTCAGTCCTGAGAACTATCCAGCATTACATCCTTATTACTCCAGGATGTGCATTGTCATCTAACTGAGCCATGGGTCTGCTTTCACTGTGTGATCACTGTGTGCCAGTGGATCCCACACCTCATCTGGCAAGAGCCTTGAGCTGGCCCTTCCTTGGACTGAGCAGTGTTTGTTTGGATGCTTTAGATGTAAAGGGAAAACAAGTCCTATGATGGGGAGATGAAGAAGCTGGAGTGGTAAGCAGCTGATACTGTAAGGTTGGTTGGTTTTGGTGTCAGCGTTTCATTTCTCAAACTCATCCTTGTGGCCACTAGAGTGGGGAACAGGGATTTCTTTTTGGAGAGGGCAGAGGACTCAGCAGGGAGGCTGAAAGTACTGGCATAGCGCAGATCCTAGAGAAGTGAAGTACCACTGCCCTTTCAAGGAGTGGGCTGGTGTCTGCCAGCCATTTCTGTGCCCCAGAATGAGGCCCTGGGGTCCATGTTCTGCTGGTGGCTGAAACATCTCAGTGACAGCCAGCTGATGGTGTGAGTTCATCTTTAGGTGGATCCTATCTGTAAGATGTTGAAGGCTTGGATTCAGACCTTAAAGCATCTGGCTTATGGAATTTGGCTTTGTTTACTGTAGTGTTATAGCCTTAGGGCCACAGAAAGTGCAGCTTTATTGAAATCATTGGAGTTGTGCTTGCTTATGGCAGCAGGGAACTGGGGACACGTTTTTTTGGAACATGTTGCCAGAAACATAAATCTTTTTCTTTGGGAGATGCTTTGTAAGGATGACTCAAGTAAATGCCTGGGAAACATTGTCCTAATGGAAACAAGACATTGGGAGTGATCAGGTCTCAGAACAACTCTTATTTCTTCTTCACATCTGTGGCTTTCAGAAGCCACCATCCCAAGGCTTAGTCCTTCTCTTCTTCCTCATTATCATCTTAATTTTGAACATCATATGTGCCACCAAGAGCAGGAACACCCAGGGGACACTTCAGTCTCTGCACATGGGGGAAATAAGGACTTGGAAGAGGAAGCCAGCTGACTTGCATGGGATCCAGGCAAGCTGAAGCTGTGTCACTGGACAGAGCAGCAGCAATCTGTTACTGGATTCTAAAGTGGAAGGTATCTGTGCTTCAGCATTTAAATATTTACAGGAGATTCTTGCTACACTCTTTGATGCTGGATGCTCATATTAAAGCAATTACCAAAAATACAAGTGATTTCTAAGGACACTGCAGACAGTATTACCTGCATTTCTTGCATGCTGGATGGACTGCTGGCATTAATTTTGTCTTGGTTTGACAGAGAAGGCAGGCAAAAGGTGCAGGTTGTGTGTAGGAACAGCCCATGTTGTAAGCAAGTCAAAGGCCAGGGGGTGCCCCATCAGAGTTCCATCACCAAGGCCGGTCCCTTGTGCAGCACCAGCTCACAGGTTAAATGGGTGCTCTGAAATAAAAGATATAGATGGAAAGAGGCATGCTGTCCGAGGTGTCTTTCAGGACCTGCAAGGCAGGTATTGTCAGCAGATGTATTCCTGCTGGGGAATAGCCTGGTGTGATTTAAAATAAGATGGCAGATTTTGTGCTCAGATGGACTTAGGAACATTCACGCAGTCTGTTCTTGCAGTTCAGCTGTGAGAGGCCAGCACCATTAGCAGAGAGGGACTAGCAAAATGTTTGGGCAGAAGTATGTCCAGTCATGTCATCTGTTGCTAAAGTGGTCCACAGTTTGCACCGTAAAAGTGCATCAATAAAAATGGAAAAGAACAAGAGTGAAGCATTTATATAGCTAAGCCAAAACTCTGGAGTGCCCTCTAATAATGAAGAATCCTGGTTTTTGTTGGTCCTCTATCATCTAAGACATTGCAGATCTGAAAGCTGATGATTTCTGCAGAAGAAAGTCAGCACCATACTGATGATAAGCCAATATCTAATCTAAAGAGCAAGGGCGGAAATATGCTTGTTTTCTTTGGAGGCATCTCTCTGTTTTATGTAATTTTGGTATAACACCTGTAAATCAGTGGCTGGTACTTTTGAAATGTATTTCTTTCATCAAAAGCTATTTGAAACAACAGGTTGCACCTATCCATTCAGTCTAAGCTCCCTTGACATTTTTAAATGACAGATAATGAAAACTGTCTTCATTATAACTCAAGCAATTTCATCAGACTGTCACCAGCAAACAATGGCAAACTAAAGACTGAACAGCCCTCAATGCTACTCTCCTAGGTACCTGTGCTAGAGTACCTGGTGTCTTTTCAGCTTGTAGGAAATACAAGAGGTGATATGTCTGCTGGGAAGAATTCTGCTTTGCAAGGCATTAGAGGTCAACAGGAGCATGTTAAAATCTGTGTGGGAGCCAGTGGTCAGATGGCATTAAAATGGAGCACAAATGTGAGAATGATCGTGGGTGAGAGACATGGCTTATCTAACTGAGCGCTGAATTCTGCACTGCCTTCAGTTTATGAATGGATTTAAAGCGTGGTGCCAAACAGACCATATTGCAGTTGTCTAATCCTTAGGTGACAGAGGCAGGCATGATTGTAGGCAGAGCTGCATCCAAGAGGACTCATCAGAGCAGCCCAGCCAGCCTGGCATTATTGCTACCTGATCTGTGGGAATCAGTCCGGGCCCTGGACCTGAACTGCCGCAGGGAAACCTGGTTGAAGGAGCAGCTATTGAGGTATGGTACTGCCTTAGCTTCCCCTGCCTGTCTCTCTCCAGCCAACATTGCTGCAGGCTTGCCTGGGCTGAGCATCAGTCACCCAGGTCCTTCCTCCCTTGCCCAGCCCTGCACTCCCCAAATTTATAGACTTAACCAAGCCACCCCCCACAGTTAGATTAGAGGGAGAATGAGAGCAGGAGGGGCGTTTCACAGTAAAACATGATTTCTACAAGATGGCCACAGTACGGGAGAGGCTAGCACCAGGGAGTGAATTATAGGGGTCCGAAGAGGAGACAGGCTGTGGCAGAAAGAGGGCTGTTATTGGAGGACACAGGGAGGAAAATGATGGAGATGGGAGTGTAGATAAATAGTTAGAAATGGCTGCAGTGGTGTGATTTCAAAGGAGAATCAGTCACTACTTCAGTCACCAGGGGTGATCAGTTTAGGGAGCTGAGTGGTAAATTACAGGCAGGTTAGGACTCCAAGAACACCCGTGACCCTGTGAAATGCTGGAGAGAGAAAAGTTGCAGTAACAGTGAGTAAGACTCAGATCTCATCTAACTGAGCATGAGTATCTCAAGGTGAAATAGCAGAAGGAGAGGAGGCGGGAATATTGATTTCTGCCTCGCAAAACAGACAACAACGCCCACTTTTTCATAGCAAGAATGTAACCATTTGCTTTAATGGGCCAGTCTGCGGTACAGTGGGGGCTTGGTTTCTTTGTGCACAGTCTAGAGGGGAATTCATGCCGAAGTTGTTTTTATTTTTTTGTAGCCTTGAAGGAGAGACACGAGCAAAATTTTACCCTCAAACAACTGTGTGCTGACTGTAAGGGCTGCATGAGTGGAATCTGTCCATGTTGCTGGCCTGTCGTGCAGCAGGCGGGTACCCTGAGCAGCTGGATGCTGGAGGAGCAGTGCTGGAAGGCACAAAAAGCCCCTTATGCCAGGAGAGCTGTTGTATGTGTTGGCGACAGATGACTTCTGTCTGTCTGAGGGCAGATTTAGCCTCCTATTTATCCTGTGAGAAGGATGCTTCTAATGAGAGATGCTTTCTTCATCTGGTCGTGGCTTTCTCAGAAATGTTGCTTTGGGACTGAAGTTTTGTTTGCTTGGTTTTACACCATGAAGGTGCACATGCGTGCCTCGGTGCTGTGGGCAGGCAGCACAGAGAACGTGGCTGTTTAAGGGGGCTTGGTGGCTTGCACCAGGCTCAGCAGGTGGCTGAAGGGAAGCAGGAGGTGAGTTTGGCAATTTTTTTGAGCCGCTGCCGTGTCTGTTCTCATTGATGTCAAAGATGGCCATGCACGTACAAAGGGAGTGTGAAGTCATGGCTGAGAATCTTAAAAGGCTCAAGAGTCAGGCAATTCCACGGACAAATTCTGGCAGCACCACAGCACTCAGTGTGTGTTAGCAGTTTTGTGTAAAGCATGGGGACAGTGTGGTGGAAGCAGTATTCCTGGGCAATCATTGGGTCTGAAGTCTTCTCTGTGCCAAAATTTCCCACCTTTGTTTGGTATGAATTCGTATTTTTCATGTATTGCATGAGCATATGCTTCCCCAGATTCTGTTTACCTGATTTCCCTTCTGAATCAGTATCTGTTCTCTCCTAGTTCTTCTCCCTGTTTTTTTTTTAATCATAGCAGATAGAGCTGAGCATTTATCTCTATGGCTGCATGATATTTGCCTCATACCTGCTTACTGACTCGAGAAAAGACTTTCTAAATAGGGCAAGAACGTCCTGCAACTGGAATGTTTTAATGCACGGGATTTGTTCATCACACCAGATTTTTTGATGTGAGATAATGTCTTCAAGTGGTTTTTGATGTGAGATAATGTCTTCAAGTGAGGCAGATCAACTAGAAGTCTCTCTGGATGTCCAGAAGAATGTTTTAACCACAGGCACAGTCCTATGTTCCAGCCCAAACTTGATTAAGGCTCACATTGTTTGGGTGTTCATGTGAACAGGAAAACTCGACATCAACTTTTCTTTCTTTTCAGTGCAGACAGGCAAGCGAGAGCAGGGCCTTTCTTGCCCAGGTGAATTTGCCATCATCTGCACACTGTTGCCTTGGGGTCATGTGCAGCCAGTGTTGGTCAGATCCATCAGCCAGTGTCGTTCCCAACACAGCTCCATGCCCTGTGCAGCCAGTCAGGCCATAGTCATTGCTGTAGGTGACTTACAGGTCGTTTTTTCACCAGTGGTGGGGACAGAGGTGGGGTTTGCACATGTGTGTGTTTTGGGGGGATGTGTATGATTGTATGTGGCTATTGACGTAGGCATGGATAGAGAGGCATTTCCCTCCTCTGGGAAGCTGTGAAGCCTCACCCATGATGGGATGAAGAGGGACTGTTCCCCCGAAGTATGTTAAAAATATTCTCTGGTGGTTTGCAGGATGGAGGCTCAGCAAAACTGAGGAGACTCGGGTTAATGTCTAATACTAAAAGAAACTGAACAAGAAAGAAAGCCACAACAATCTCTCCCCCTCCCCCAGGCCTGATTTCCTAATCTTTTAGGAATGATTTACAATAAATGAAAGACTTTCTGAAAGAAGGTTTTTTTTTTCCAAGTTAACAATGGATGTTAAACTACCCCTCCCTGTGGTCCTTTCCCATTTCTTTCACACTGTCCAGCTTCAGACTTCATCCTGCAGCAAGATTCATGAAGGGAACTCCCCTGTGCCCATGCAGAGAGATCACGGCGGTATGCAAACCATAATCACCTGGATTCCTTACAGAAATGGGTTGTTTCCTTTCGAGAAGGCTCATTAGAGCATGCAGCAGTGTAAACCTCAAAGCTTGTAAGAAAATAGTTTCATAGAGACTGATCTGTCTTGTCCCACAGCTACTCCGATCATTTACACGGGAGCACAAAAGAGGGCAAAAACCCGCCAAACCTAAAGCAAACAAACAAAGCAAAACATCCTCCTAATGGTGTGTGCTCTTAATTTCCAACCGTGATGGTGTTTTATACCCACTTTGTGCAGGTGCGCAAGAAGACAGGTCGGGAAGCAGGGTAGAGAGCAAAGCTCTTAAGGAGTTAGTGGAGCTTCCCTGCTGGAATCGCACTGAAAGAGGGAAATCTTGCCTCGGCAGACAGGAAATATGTGATGCAATTTCAGCACAGAGTTGCTAGGGATAGAATGGCCCATAAACTTATAACAAAACATTGTAGGGGACACTTTACATGGCCCAAATGTGCCATGTCAAAGCTCATAGTAAGGGATCCCATGACTGCAGAAGCAGCAATATACTGGCTACATGGTGCATGGTGTTGACATCCTTTACCTGCAAGAAGTGCCCATCCCTGATCCAGGGTATAGGGACTATGGTCAGATTCTTCTTACTGCTGACAGTTTTCCTTGAGGCAAGGTTTTTCTAAACATTTTTGATTGAAAAGGCCCGATCTACTGTTGTATTTGAGGTGAAAGTTTTTCATGTGGAATGACTGTGTGTGTGCTTGGAGAAGGTTCCACTTCAGACAGCCGATGGTCAGGAGCAGGGTGTGACTTCAGAAAAGGGTAATGTCTCCAGCCTTCACACGCTAAGGATATACGTCTCCATTTCACCTTCCCTCAGTCCCATCTTCAAAAGTTCCAGTTTCTCAGATGTTTCCACCTCTCCAGTTGTGCCAGTTCAGCTGCTTATGGGGATGAAATCTACATCAGAGCTGGTCTGGTGTTATGGTTTTGTTCTTGTTAGTAGAGCTTTTTTTTTAAAAAAAAAGTTGGATCGTTTTAACAGCTCACCTATGCATGTAGCTACATAAATAGTTTAACTGGCACAAGTGAGCGGCAATAACTGAGAGTATGGCAGGATCCTCTAAAACTGGGTCTGCTGCAGATGGAACAGTGAAACGGAGCCACAGCCCTACACGCTCTCAATGTTATTTGCATGAGTAGCTCCATTGTGCTTCACTGGGACTCTACTTACACATGTAAAATTAAGTGTTTGCAGGGCCAGGCCCTTGAAGAGAATAAAAGCTGCTATTGGGGTGTGCCATGCTCTGAACCATGTACAGAGTGTCATGCAAATGTATTTTGCTGGCTGGGCTATCTCTGTCTGATCTGTCTGCTCCGCAGAACCGGAGCTCCTGTGGCAACTTTCTTTAGACTTGGTTTGCTCTAATGGATGAGGGCCCTGCTTTTGAATAGACGGGCTGATCTCCTGCCCTCGCTGCAGACAGGGAGTTGTGAGGAAAGTGTACGCAGTGTGGTGAGAGCTGTAATGCTTCCAAGATGTTCTTGGATTTGCCGGAGTGCTCTAAAGAGTCGGGACAGCTGGTTTCTCTGGGGCAGCTTTATGGGCTTGGCCAAGGGAGGGCAAGGCCCCAGTACAGGGGGCTGTTGTCGAGGCTGGTGGGGATGGTCCCACCATCTGGGGCTCTGCTACCTGAAATCCCGACTTACAACTTGTCTTCGCAGTTAGGATCGCTTTGGAGCCTGTTGTTGTCAGTTCCCATGGTAAAACCCTTCAAGGGCAGCCTTGGGAATTCACTGCTGTGGTGGATTCCCAAAGGTGGTGGGTGAAGTAGCAACTTAACTCTTCAGAGTGAAGCGAAGCACCTTGATCGCTGCTCTCCGGAGCCCCAAAGAAAGGAAGGAAGAGACTTAAAGCCGTTGGAGGGGAGAGGCTTGGTGTGGTTATTTGAGACCGCTGCCTGCAGAGTTGCACAGTCATTTATAACTGTTTGAAATGCGGGGGGATGGGGTCGGGGGGATGGGAGGGGAGTCGGAGGAACCACAGCATCTGCAAACTAGTAGCATTTTGTGCTTGCTTTCCCCGGTCTAACTCCTAAAGGGACAAGACGGCTAAATACTGGGTCAGAGGAGGGAGGAGAACAAAAAAAGCAATTTGCTAACTCCTCGTATTTTATCGCTGCTCTCCTATGTGTCGAGACTGAGGCACAGGGTAGGATTTTCAAAGGTACCTTTGGAAAATGGAAGTTGGGTGCCTGGCTTCCTTAGGCTCTTTAGAAAAATCCCAGCCTCTACTGCCCACGGCAAACAACTTCCTTTTAAGCAAACCACGATGTGTTCCTGGTGTCGGTGAGAGTGGGACTGGATCTTCTGTTGGAAGCACTGTGAGGTGCATTCTCTTCCTTAGACCATGCTGGGCTGCCTGGCCAGCATGGTGGGATGCGTGAAGGACAGGAGGTGTTGTGTTAAGAGAGACCTGTATCAATGTAAAAATGGGCAAGGTTTAAACATCAGGTAAAGGAATGTTGTGGAACCGATGGCAGCAGAGGTGGTTGGTTCCAGTTTCACCGACACTTCAGCTATAGAAGGTGCTGGCCGCGATCACTGGAAAGATGCAGGTGGGGCTGGTGTCAGTGGGTGAGAAGACTTGTCAGAGACCAAAAATTTCCACCTTCGGGTCGTGGATCCTGTGAACTTGTAGCCCCAGGGACTTGTCTAGAAAAGATATCAGTGGGCTGAAAGTCTGTCCAGCAGGAAATGCTTCGGGTCTCTGGTCTGCAAGTCAGAAGGGACTGAAGCCACCCTGTTAAGAAGTATCTCCCTGAAGTAAGCGTATCTATTTGGGGTAAGAGGTGATAATTAGCTAGTGTGGCAGTGCTCAGGAAGCTGTAAAGAGTTCTTTAACAGTGTATACAAGTGGGCAAGGACAAGGGGAGGAGAAGAGAGGGACGAGAAGAGAAAAAGGTATTGAAGGCTGAGCAAAGAGAGGAGGTGGTTTTATCTGCCAAGAGCAACGCCCAGCGTGAATGTTGCGCTAAAAGGGTCTTCTTCCAAAGACTTGAGTTACTTAAAAGTGGGAGTTGGACAAGATGGGAGTTGAACAAAGAATGGGTCGTTTGAGGATAAAGGGGGAGGGAGGACACTGCATTTCTGTTCACTGATGTTGTATTGGCTAAACAGGTTATTCAGGCAGCGTGGATAAGCAAAGCTGATCCCCTGACTTTCTCTGTTCGGCTGCATCGGTCTGCCACCGGTGGCTTGGAAACCTCTTCCTTACAGCCACGACATCGTCCATTTTAAGAACATTTTGTGGAGGTGAAGGAGAAGGATTAGTGGATGTTGAAAGCCGTCTTTTCACAGAGTAAGTCTCAGACTGAAAAGGGCGGGGGATTGCTGCAAATCTTCAAAACTCTTCACTGCCAGTTTGAAACCAAACTACATTGATGTCTAATCCCCCAAACACGGAGCATTTGTCCAGGATGGGGCCCTTGAGCATTTTTAGGAGTTGATAGGTTGTGTCTGTTTGCCATTACTGCCTGGTCCCTCCCTGTTCAGTTCCAAGCTGCTGCTTATCCCGGCGCTTTCTCTCATCAGAAGAAAGCCCTCGGGTTACTCAGCGTGTGGGCATTCGGGGTGCTCAGCCCCCGGGGAGGAGGGACGCGCTTCTCCTCCACGAATTCCCCCCCGTTCCCATCCCGCATTCCTCAGAAACGTGTGGAAGGGACATGTGCCAGCGGCCCGGGCCGCTCCGCGATGGTCCAGCGGCTCCCCCGGGCCGTGCCATCGGGCTGGCGGCGATTCCCAGGGCGCGTGGAATCCCCCTCGCGGGGAGAAGCGAGGCTGAGGCGGGGGTACCACGGCACCGGCAGCGGGGTGGGCCTGGGCAGGCCGGTGCCGAGGAGGGCGAGCAGGGCACCGGCTTGGGGCCGGGCGGCGCCATCCCGTATCCCGCATCCCAAACGCCGTATCCCGCATCGCGCGGCCCCTCAGGGGCCCCGCGCGCCGTTTCCGTTAAGGGGGTGCCGCCGTTTGCGGGGGGGCGCAGGGTGGGGGCGGGCCCCCCGCGCGCGCCGCCTCAGGGGGAGCGCGAGGGCCCCTCCCCGGCCCCACCGGGGGCGCCTCCCCTGCGGTACCTGGCGGGCACCGGGAGCACGGGGAGCGCCCTTCCCGCCGCCTGGGAAACCGGGGGAGGGAGGGCGACTCTCGGCACCGGACTCCTCGGAAGGA
>VZSR01000055.1:2690565-2722054 GCA_013398615.1 Brachypodius melanocephalos | reverse complement strand
GGCACCCCGCACCGCCCGCCTCAAGTTCGGGAGTTGGGGGGGTCCCGGGGGTGCCCCAAAGGAGGCGGCGAGGGGAGCTCAGGGGTTTCAGGAGGTGTCTGCGGGGCTGCGATTTATGGAGGGATGTGTGGGGACCTGTGCTCCATGGGATATGTGGGGAGCAGGGGATGCTCCGGGAACTGTGCTTCATGGAGGGATGTGTGGGGAGCAAGGGATATGCTCCGTGGAGGGATGTGTGGGGAGCAGCGGATGCTCCGGGAGCTGTGCTCCGTGGAATGTGTGGGGAGCAGGGGATGCCTGGGGGATGCGCTCCATGGGAGGAGGGATGTGTTGGGAGAAGGGGATGCTGCAGGAGCTGTGCTCCGTGGAAGGATGTGTGGGGCATGGGGGACGGTGTGGGAGCTGTGCTGGGATGTGTGGGGTGCTTTGGGGTGCGGTGGGAGCCCTGGAGGTTTTGCTGTATGGAGCGGCACATGGAATTTTGCTGTGCCTCGCGTTGTGGTGCAGGGGATGCCCCGGGGGCTGTGATGTGTGGAGGAATGTATGGGATGCCATAGGGGATGTTCTGGGAGGAGGGATGTGTGGGCTGTCCTGGGTCGCAGTGTGGTGCATGGGATGCTCCAAGAGGGATGTGTGGGATGCTGGGTGGTGCGGGGGATGCGCTGGGACTCTCTGCTGTGTGGAGGCGTGTGTGGGGTGCCCTGGGTTGTGGGAGCACTGGGCTCTGCTGTGTGGAGGGCTGTGGGGTGCAGCACTGGGGCGATCTGTGCTGCCCTGAGGTGTGTGAAAGTGCCTTCGGGCCGTGCTGTGGAAGAGGACAATGTTGGGTGGACTAGAGAGGTGGTTGTGAGATTCCAATCTCAGTGAGGGGCTGGGGCATAGGATGGGAGGTGAAGACTGTCCTAGGAGAAAGAGGCTGGTGTAAAAGTGGGGGTGGAGCTGCGTGTGTGAACTCTGTGGTTGAGCTGAAGTGAGGAGCTGGGGCACAGAGATCCACAGTAGGGATGTGGGGAGTGGGATACAAGGTGAAACATGAGGGTGGGAGATGCTGTGTGGGATATTAGATCATCTGGAAGAAAGGGATGGGGGGCTGTGGTGCAGGAAGTACTGAACTATGGGCGTCTGCAGGAAAAAATGTGGAGATCTGGATAAAGCAATGAGTATGAGGTTTGCTGGGAGAGTGGTACACGAAGGGACGCATGTGAGGAGCTGGGACTTGAGTCATTGTGAGAAAGAGATATGGGAGTGGGATTGGGAAAGCACTGGAGCCAGAATGTGGGGTAGGAAGTGCTTTCAGCAGGAGGGAGATGGTGCACATGGTCATGAGGGAAATTGTAGGGCTCCAGAGCTGGGAAGCAGTGTAGATAGACTGGGGAGCAGGAATCCAGGGAAGCTAAACCTGTAGTATCAAACTAGCAAGTGGGATACTGAGTGTGGGAGGGGATCTTGTATATGGGGATTGTGGGGAAGAGCAGTTTCTGTCAAGGCAGGGGAAATGTGTTTATTTGGAAGGATTCCTACTAGGTAGAGGAGACGCTCTGTGTGTGTATGCATGAGAGGGAGTCTGCTCTGACTGGCTGCAAAGGGAGATGAGAGCTTAATCTGAAGTTTCATGAGGTTAATTGTTGGATGATGAGATGCAAAAAGGAATGGTGGAGACCCCAGATGCTTAGGGAAATGGTGGGACATGTGGATGTGTGCAGGCAGCAAGGCTCCACTTCTAGGATGAGAGAACCCTGTGTTTCTGTGTTGTCCATGTCCCTGTCCCCAAGTTCTGTGTGTAGGTGATGGGTCTAAAAAGGCCTCTGAAGATGGAATATTTGGGATGTGGGAAGTGGATTTTACTCAGGAAGGGTAGACAAAGCATGAGGAGACAGATGGGAAGAATCTGATGTGACAGTCAATTGTGGGCTGTTATTTGGGTGTAAAATATTAAGGTGGGATGATTACATGATTAGTGGTTTAATAGTAAACTACATGAGAAATCAGAAAATTGTCATGCAGCAAAGAAAGAATGAAATAAGTGTCAGATGGGAGCTGGTTGTGGAGTGATTCAAAGCCCACCAAGGTGAAAGGGAAGATTCTTTTATTCTTCAGATGCCAAATGTAACATGGACTCTGAAGCTGGTCTGGAAATAACCATGAACCTCATGTTCATGAAGTTCCTTTTGGGAAAGGAACATCAAGTCTTGTAGCCCTTACCTGGTGAAGTAACACCTTCTCCTTGGTCTGGGCAAAGAAGAAAGGGTTGTGCCAAGTCAAGTTTGTCTCCTGAAGCCTCCCTGTTGGTGACTGGTTGCTTTTCTGTCAAAACACAGTTGGAGGAAGCGGGGGAGACAGCTCTCTCTCTTTTTAGGGGTTCCAGTTGCATTTTTATTTTCCTTGAAAGTATTTTGTCCGTGATTTCTCTGTGGAAAGCCCACACAGACATAGGATGCTCAAGCATCCTTAACTGTATCAAGCTTTAAAGGCATGAGGGAAAAAAAAGTGATGTAGTTTTTTTTTCCTTCTGTTTTGTTGGATTATTTGATCAGTGATTGCTCGAGATATTACACTAACAATCATTGGAAAGTTAGGCATTATATGAAATCAAATGAAAGAATGAACATGCTTAAACAGCTTTATTCCCACTTCTTTTTGTTTACCTCCCTCCCGCTTCCTCTGAGGTCCTAAATGGCCGGTTTCTGGTTGAAGTGGGGTGTTACAGGTGTGGAACCGGGGAAGCTAATCAGGGGCACACACACAGAATCGTTTTGTGTCAATCCCACGACAGAGGAGCTATGCTTGCACGAGTGCACACGCCTGCATCCCGTGGCACAGGGATCTGCTTTCTTGCCTGAACTCCAGCGGTTGTTTTCCTGAGGTTTTATAGCCATTTTGGACAAGTTGGCATGATGGCTCTGTTACGCGGTGTGGATTTTTTTTCTTTTAACAGTGATCTCCAAAGAGATTATTTTTAATGAATGTGTCCTTTTTTTCTTCTCAGTGCATAAAAATGGCTCAAGGGCTCATATTCTTTCCCTGTCTCCCTTGCTGGCCTCTCTTCAAACAACAAAAGAAAGGCATCTTTCTTTTTTTGACTTGGAGTTAGCAACGATGTTAGTTTTGGGATTTTTGAATTTTCTCAGTGGGGCGAGTGCGGTTTTGTTTTGTTTTTTAATCTGTTTTTTTGGGGGGGTCAGGATTTTATTGTGGAGAGGGGTCTGGGGATCTTGGGTCTCACTGCACTTGTGTGAACTCTTAACACCTTAATTGAAGGGGTGGAGATGCTGAATCACTAACAAAGACCTCCTTTATCCAAAATGTTAATCAATCATTGACGTTAAATAAGTGTGAACAAAACCAAGCAAAACCCCCCCCCACCCTAAACAAGTTTTTGTGAAAGTCCCCCTCCCATTCAGCTGCTCATCTTTGGTCAGGTTAACGTGATAAATTCTTCGGGGGATGTATTTTGTGCCTGTGCACTTGGTTTTTGCAGTGTTTGGTAAAAGTTCTGTTTATGACTTCTCAGTGTAGTTTTCTCAGTCCAGATTATTTAGTTCCTAGATATCTAAAGATGTTCTGGGAAAAATTGTGATTTGCTCTGGTGTGGGGGAGTAGCTGGACTATGATGGTACTGTTGTGACCATCTTTTTGTATGCTAGGGTTTTTTTTTTCTTGTTTGTTTTGGGGAGGTATTTTGCTTTTCTCTCTTGTGATCAGTTAATTTGTTTATTGGTCAACACAATCTTCTAAGCTAGGCAGGACCTGAATTTTAATGTGATAGAAAATAAATAGGTTTCTGGTCATACAGCCAGAAACTTTGTAGGTCTCTTCTGGATATTATGAATACAAAGGGTGTGGACCCTTTCTTCCCTGTGCTTTCCCCCTCCTTCCCCCCCATCTTGCATTTCATCTTTACAGTTCATGTACTTGGATTGTTTTCAGTTAGGGTTAGTCCACAGCCAAACTACATTTGTCACCAAATATCCAAATATAGAAACTGAGGCGACTGTAAGCCACAAGGCTAAAATATTCATATACTACAGCTTTTCTGAGCAGTTTATATGTTTGATGTGGATAAGAATGGAGTACCTTTGATCCATATTTCCCAGCTATTCAAAGCCTTGCTACTCTGCAGCACATTGACTTCCCATACCTATTTCTACATGTTTCTTCCTAGATGTTGTTTTTTCCTCTGAGTTCTTGACATGATGTGTCAATTCTCTTGCCTCACAAATTGTGCCTATGGCTTAGGAATTTTGCCGGTCTTTTTAAAATTCAATAGGAGAAACCCCCCAACCCCAAATAGGAACAACTTGATCCTGTGAAGCAATTACACCCAAGTGAGTATTCAAACTAATCCCTATCTTAAGTGTGAGCGGTGCTACCTTGCAGGGCTTTTTCTCTTCTGCTTTGTAGAAGTTTGTCAGAAATTCTTCATAGCAGTGCAGGCAGCCTTCATACAATCCTTCTAACTCGTTTGTGTGGCCTTGGACTTCACAGAAATCTCTGTGCCTCCCTAAGGTTTGTGGTCTGTTTACATAGATATGAAGTCCTTTAACCCAGCAAGTTTTGCTGTGGGCTTGGATTTCCTGCTTACAAGCTCTGCTGGAGTCCCTCTGGTCTTCCTGCTGGCAAAATAAAGGTGTTAACTCGGTTTTTTTCAGAGCAATTTGTGAATGGAAGGAGATTTCACTGCTGAATTTTTGCTCAAGCACTGCCTATTGAATTTAAAAGAGCTTTCCCCTACGTACCCTTACGTGTCTGTTAGGGGTTTTTTTTACTGCTTTAAAAGTTTAATTGTTTTGGAGCTTGCCCTCCTTTGTAGTAGGGACTATACGAGTCCAGAAGAACAGGAACTTTATTCATAATTAGGAAGTCCAGATAATCCTGAAGAACTTGAACAAAAGAAATCGATCTGTTGAAAAATTTCTGAAGGGTTGCCTTTAAGACCATGCAGGCTTATTAAACACTGGTTAACAACAATAGGTGACATTTAATGTGCTGAATCCAAGTGAACTGTTCCAGTGTTAACTTTTGATTTATATTTTTGAAGGAGCAGGGGTGTGCTTTGTGACTGCACCCTTACCTGTGTGCCGAGCTGCCCTCTGTTGCTATTCCTGTGAGCACTTCCTTCAGTGCTAGAGCTGGGTTTTGAGGAGTCCTTGGTGCTCATCTGTTTTGACTCTGCACCACCCTGCTGTGTGTGCTGGTGCTGCTGTTGGAGCAGCTGGATGTTAGAACGGATCAGGGAGCTGATCTGGATTAGAAGTAGCCTGGCAAAGAAATGATGATACTTAGCCTGCATCAGTTTGCCAAACTGGTTTGCTGTTTGGCCACGGGCACATCAGACAGCGTGGTGCAGGGGTGGGAGTAAATATTGGTACCAGCAGTTCTCTAAGCTGGTGTTGCTGCCAAAAGGAATGCTCATCTAACTATACCCCTAAGAGTCTGCTAAACTTGCTAAATGTTTTTTACACCTGTTTGTTACAGCTTCCCTTGCCTGAGAACAGTTTCTCCAGCTTACCTTGTTCTTTTTGCCAAAAATCCTCTCTGAACATATATGCAAGGTATCAAAAGAGAAGCCCTCTTTAAGAATCTTTAAGCAGGGCCAACAGAAGAGTGTGGTGGCTTCGCTGTGGAAGAGTTTTTGCTGTCTCAATATTTCTGATGATACAGAACATGTACTGTAAATTGACGATAGACTATTTAGTATGGTTGCAATTAAGCAGTGAAACTCATGCTGTGAGAATCTTGCTGAGGAGCAAGAATTCAACAAGAGTTAAAAAGCATCAGATGTCTTTAAGAATATGAAGAATATTCAAGTATCGTAATCAGTGACAGTGGAAATTTTGGAAGAGGTATTAAGCCTGTGGTCTAAACCTTCTTTTTTATTCTGCTCTAACAGTTGTGCTTCTGTATTGGGAAAAGGAGGGATGGAATAGCCTGTTGTGCCTGGGTTTGCTGCAGGGTTCTCACAATCCTCTCTGGAAACTTGATTGAGAACCAGTGTATGAGATGTGCCATAGGCTTCTGGTTGGACCCTGGTCAACCATCCTGAAATCTGGTTGAGTTACTAAACTGTGGCTATCGTGAACTGCTGCTTCACAACTTCTTACATTTTCTTTATTCCTACTTCTGTAGGTTGTTCTTCCCTATTCTCTTGCAGAGTTGAATCTGAGCTCTCTGGTTTTGATCTACTTTGACAACACTAATTGAAATTATTTTAAATACTGTTATGAAATTGCAGTTAACTACATCTGAAGAATGAATGTTATCCCTTTAGAGAGATACCTCTTTTTCAGACAGACTTAAAAGCAGAAGTGGGATTTTCCTTGTTTGGTCTCCAAGAAAATGCTTGTGGAATAGGGAAGGGAGATGAACAGTGGGACTATAAGGTATTTGGCCTGTTTGTTTTTTAAAGCCTAGGCAGAATCAATGAAATCTTTTAAAGGAAGGAAAAAGGAAAGTGCCTTTTACCACTAACATGATTTCTTTCAACAAAGAAAGATGGAGCAATGTCCTCTGAGATTTCACTGAAAATTGGGTGCTGTAGTCTTGAAAACAATGCTGGTTTTAAGTGCTCCTCAGTGGTACAGTCGATGGCATAAAGAGTGGATGATATACACAATAATTTAGCTGCATATGGAATCGAAGGAGAACTTGCTGTTTTCTATGTTGAGTTCAGAGCAGTTGTTGTTCAGGAACAGATAGCCACACAGCTGCCTGTTCCACTCCTAGCACTGGCAATTACTCTGAACTGGGTGTCTCGTTTTTATGGCTGTTTGGCCTCTTAAGAAAGCAGTGCCTCTGTGTTTTTCCTCCTTGGCTTTCTGGTGGGGCTCTGTCTGCGTAGTAGCAGAGCAAGAGAGCTGTAAATCACTGACCCACCTTGTCACTGGATGGTCTCCATGTGCCTGTGGTTGTCCTCTCTGCCTTCTGAACAAAGGGTGCAGATATCTGTTCTACCTTATCAGCAGGGTGGCTGGGGCCCATGGGCTCTTTTAAAACCAAGGTTGCTTGGATTTGGTGGCGAACTTGAGAACAGAGCTTGGCTCTTAATGTGCCTGTGATTTATCTACTCGACCACGTTACTTACGCTCTACAAATTGCTTTAAGTCTGTGAGTCTGCCTGTGTATGTTGTGTCAAGCTATCTTGGCCACCTTTGCAGTGTGTACAGAGTTGTGAAGACCTGAACAAAAATTCTAGTGTAGTGGTTCACTGATAAAAACACTGAGTGAGATCAAGCAGTGCAGACCATTTTTCAGGTTGCTCAGAGCTCTGCTTTCTGCATTTTGCTAAACTGACTCCCTCAGGTGTCTTGATATCACTGTTCCACTGCCTGTGAAATGGCAAGGTTTTATCAATGTACCAATCTGGATTTGTTTGAGGATTGATTAGAAATGTATTTGCAGTGTAATATAAAACAAAGCTGTAGCCTGTTGAGGTGAGCAGTCACAGCCTTAACAGGGACAGCTTGGACAATGGACAGTTGAGGCAGTCCTATGTATGGAGAAACTCTTTGCAGGACTTCTCCTAGTGGAATGGAAGTTTTCCACCACATTTCATATGTATGTATGACGAAAAAAAGTAAAAAAAACTTCAGGTCAAAATGATTTGACAGCTTGTTAGCAAGAAAACACTTTCTTCTGCCTCTTGAAAATAATTATATATATATATGCATATATATAAAAAAAAATTAACCTTCTTGTGGTTGGGGGATAGAAGGTTGAAACTGTCAGGCAAATAGCCACCATCCAGCAGAAATGCTTCTGAATGCTTTAGTGAAAGCCAGCTTTGATTTGACAGTTATGAGGCTTTGAAAATAGCGCTGTGTTTATACAGCACAGTAAATCCTTTGAAGTGCGTTAGGCTGTGCTGTACATGCGTGGCTAACTAGAGGAATATTAAATGCCTACATCTTGTGTTGAGTGAGGGAGGATCCTGCAGCAATTGGAATTGTATGCTCCTCGTACTTTTATAAGATCATGTCAAAGCAGTAGGTTTGATAATAGACCTGATTATACAATTGCTTAATTTCTTGTCAAAATAACAGTTTTACATGCAGTGTTCTGAGATCTTTGAGGTGACCTCATGTTATTTATCAAATGTCAGTTTTTCATCCCAGCAGCTTTGATACAATCATGTAGCATCGTGGAGTACTGTGTACATGCAGTTTTTGCTTGCTGGAGCTCTTTGAAGTGCCTTACTCCTTAGAAGAGTCATTGCTGTGTGGAAGATCCTGCATTTAAGGACTGGGAAGCCAGTATGGAATCACTGCACTGTGAGACTGAGGGTTGTGCTGTGTCTCACATGACTAATGTGGGTCTAAAATCAAAGTAGTGAGATGTTCAGTGCACCAGGGACAAGCACACCCTGGCACACATTTTACCCAGCAGTAAGCTGCAGGGGATGTAGTAACTCTTCAGCTCTGCTCTCGTGGGAATGCCGGGTCTGTGGTGTTGAGCTCCCCAGGTGACTGAGAACAGCAGGAGGGGTCGTGTAAAGGAGCAGAGCACAGAGGGATGGCTGGTGGTGACAGTCCTGAATGAAAACTGGTCTGGCAGGCACTGCTGGAAGGTAGTGATGCTCAGGAGAACCTTGGAAAAGTGCTCATTTGGGAGAAGAGAGACCAGAGAGCTGTAAAGGTGAAGGTTAACATGAAGGAAAGTGTATGGCTCGCCCCCAGCAATTCCGACTGGTGTCGTGTGTCATGTCCCCTTGCAGCAGAGTGGGGAATTACTGCTTGCTGTAGCACTGGGTTTTTCTCAGAGGAGCTCTGTCCTGTACTGACCCATCCCAGCCCCACTTAGCTTATGAAAACTGACAACATTGCAGCCCAAGGAGTTATGCCTGAGGATTGCTTCTTATCTTTCGTTCTGGAAGCCTGTTGAAGGGATGCTGAAAGGGAAGGAAAAAGCACTTGGCTTTTTTTCCATGCTGAACTGATTGGTGACTTGTTTCTCCCAAGCCTTTTCTTTAAGCAGTGTGGTGTAGAAGAACAAACTGCTGTGTCCTTGGTCCTGTCTCCCCATCCAATATTTCAGCATATTTTCCCCCAGCCCCTTTCAACAGATTAGTTTCTAGAGAATGGGCTGCTGGCAAGCTTGACACGGGTGTCTTTTACCTGTGGTTGTTCATGCTGATGTCCCTATTTAAAGTTTTGAAAAAATAAACCCAGAGAAGTAAGGAGAAAGAGATTGCCTGTGGCTTCTCCTAACTCCTGAAAAGTAAATGAAGTTTTGACAGAAGCCAAAGCTATGAAAGCAGACCATGGAAAACTCTCATTACCCACTGGACTCCTATATGCAATGCTGACTGATGCTAAGGCCATTAACTGCTAACATGATATGGAAAGCTGCAGAAACCTGTCATATAGTAGGGAAATACTGTTAAAATGTTTCTTGAAGAATCCCTTCCTGCTCGAGCTTTTGATCTCTGTCGGCATTAACAATAGCTGGAACTCCACGGCAGCCCAGCTGCTGCTCAGGTGAGCGACGCTCCACGTTGGGAGCTCCAAACTCCACTGGTAAAGTACATAGACTGCTCCCAGCACTGCTAACAGAGGTGGAGCTGAAGTGATGTTGGCAGCTGCGCTGGAGTGTGCCAGGGCTGAGCTGAGGTCAGCGCGATGTCGTGACAGAGTGCGCGACGGCGTCCCCGACGCCCCGGCTGACCCGCTCCTGCCAGTGCCACTGCTGCTGGTGAAGCTGAAATGGCAGGAACACCGAGGGAAAGTGTTCAGAATGTTCCTATACTGAAGCAGATAGCTGTAACTTAGGCTTTGAGGGTTTTTTAAAAGAATTTTTCATTTGGCTTTTTCCCCAGACTGATTTCTGGAACTGTGTCAGAATCTGCCAAGAGCTTCTTCCAGTCCCAAGTGAACCAAGTAGTTAAGGTGGTTTTTACATAATAGCAGATGGGAAATTGAAAAGCTCTCAGTGTTTGTCTGTGTACACCTTGAATTTGATCACCAGCATCCATAAGTGTCAGTCTCCTCCACTACTTTGGGGAAGGAGTTGTACAGAGTCAGAAGTTGTCTAGGACAGCCGTGCATCCCCACTGGATTAATAATGCACTGAAGTTTTGTTAAATACATTGAAAATAAAGTTTAATGGACATATAGTTGTCTGATAAGTGTTGGTGTTATTCACAACTCTAAAAAGTTATGTTTGTGAGAGTAGCGGGCTACACGTCTGTTGCAAAAGACTTTTAAATGATTTTTTAAAGTACTGAAAAAGACTGATTACTTATACAGCCTTTGTATCATAGCTATTGTTTGTTATCCATGTACTTGTCAGAAGGAAGAGAATAGTTGCTAGAGATACCATTTTCTCAGAAAAGGGGATAGTGACATGAGAAACTCATAAAACACTTAATTCTCTGAGCCTTTGGGTTTGTATTGTGCTTTGTCAGTGACTGTCTCCACTGCACATTTTAAGGATGTAGAGCAAAAGGTTGGGTTTTCTGTGGCCTTTGTTGTTTTGAGTGGACTTCAGGAGAGATTTGTTCTTTGGGAAAGGTCCATGTGTGTGGTGCTAGCAGCTGGGGGGAGTATGGGAGGAAGGGTGTCTGTACTGTCTTGTTTGAGAGATGTGGATGCGCAGGCACAGGTAGGCTCAGCAGAGCTGCATTGTATGACCACACTGTACTGCATTTGCATGGGCCTGATTAAATATTCTTACAGTTTCTGCGAGGCTTATCCTCTGGTGCTAAATTCTTACATTAAATGAAGAAACTGAAGGGAACTTTTTTCTGTGTAATGGCATAGAATCTTGCATGCCCTTTCCCTGTCTGTCTGTTGGTCTTCAAGGTGCTAATTTTTGTTGAGTCTGTCTTTACTCAGCCCCTTTCTCTATGCTTCAGGGCTGGAGGTAGTTGTGGGCAATAACCTGCTCATTTAGAGTTTAAAAGAGAGGTGCTTACACACCACATGTGCAGGAGAAGGTATTTTCCCTGTGGAGATTGCAGTGCTGCCTGATGGAGATTGTGTAGCCCCCACATTCATGTCACCTAAACTTAGTTTGCTGCAAGTTCTTGATTATTCTTTTTATTGAGAGTAATTTCTGGTATACAACTGTGAGCAGAGAGATAGTGCTGTGCAGACTTTGGAACAGCAGTGATTTCTCTGATGTGGTAAGATGGAATTCTCTGGGGGACTGTGAGAACTTTGTGTATAATTTTTTTATTGTTATGACATAAACATAGGAAGTCCGTACTGTTTCAGGATAAGTTAGGACCATCTAGAAACTGATGACTGGCTGTGAGTTGCTATCTAATCACCTTAGATGAACAACTTATCTCTGCCTACCCTTAGGTATCCAAGTTACCTATCTGAAGGTACCTGAGGTATTTTCTGCCCTTCTTTAAGAAAAAGGGCAGAGGGACCTGGCAGAAGATGGGCACAAATGTATTTCAGTAAGTGTAAGTCGATCCCTGCCTTTGCCATCAGTCAGTGCTGCCTCCTTTGTGCCAGTGAGCACATGGACACCTGGTGGGATGAAACAAGGAAGTTGTCTCCTGAATTTTATTCATACCTTATCTGGAGTTCATTTTCAGCTGTATCACAAGTGATGGAAGGGATAGAGTTGGATAGGCTTAGATCTGGTTGAAGTTGCTTTCCTGGGTCCAGTACAGAGCTGGTGTGCAGAAGGTAAGGTTGCATTTTTGACAGACTATTTGAATGCTGACGGTTTCAGTCCTAGCAAGCAGTGTGACAGGCATGCGCTTTATCCGTTCCTGGGAAAGGATGAGGAGGACAGCTTTTGCTAGGAGGCAGATTTAAAGGTGTATTTATTAGCCCCTTGGTAGGGAGCCCTATCTAGAAATTTGGACTGCTTCAAGGGATTGAAGTGTCTTGTGTCTCTATATCATCAAGTATCGTAGGGATATGTATGGGGTGTAGAATATTCATGTCATTTTATCTATTTGCTTTTACATGATCTTAAGGAAGTCTGACAGCTCAATAAAAGCTTTGACTAACACTTCCTGTGTCCTTCTTGTTTCCCAGTCACTCTCCTTATCAACAAGGTGTGTAATCAAGTACTTTATTACACAGCAGCTTATTAAAAAGTAACGTGCAGCTCAGCTGCAAGTGTGTAAAATAAGTAAATGCTCAACAAAGGTGGTAAGTGCAGCATGTGATGAAAACCAATGGTAGCTCTTGGACGTAGTGGAGTCACCTTTTGCCAATGCAGCTATTCTCCCTCTCATGTGGTTGAATGAGGGTCGGAGAAATTGGAGGCACCCTTCCCAGTAAAAATGTGCTGAAGGAGCGCGTTGGCTGATTCATTGCCTTGCCCCACCTTTCAGGGCACACGGGGAATCCACTGGTGGATGCACTTGCAGAAGTTTGCTTCCTGGTGGCTGTCAGGATCAGCAGTTGCTCCAATACCTCCTGTTGCTGCTATTGGTTCCTCCTAAACCTTCTGTTCTTCCCTGAGCAATCTCTTTTTCCACTATCTCTCCTTCCTCACCCACTCCACTGTCACAGATACAGTTCAGGTTGCAGGCTCAGCTTGCATTCAAAGTTATCATTTGTTTTCTGCAGCAGCAGGTCTCCAGCCTTTTTTCTTTTTCCATGCTGATTTTGAGCTCTCGCCACCCTCAGTCCAGCACAGACTGACAGTCTAAGAAAGGCCATGGGGAAAATAGCAGTGTGCTCTTTCTTCTGTGCAGAGAAAGGTTTCTTGCCTTTAATGCTTCATGTCACAGTCAGGCCACAAGTCTGATACTTTTATCTACTTGGTATGTCTTTATTTCATCTCTCCACATTCTTCTTCTCAAAGAGGGAGAAAAGACTGAAGTGAATCAGTGATAACTGCAGCTGTTCCTGCTGGAATAGCCATAATGCTGTACACCTCCAAGTACTTGACCACTTGTCACTATCAAGCTTCTTCAGCTTAAGGCCATAAAGTAGGAATTAGCTAGTTTGATTTTTTTTTTTGTAACCTATTTGCAGTACAGTAATATGGTGGCTGGTTTGTAGAAGTACAGGGGTGGTCAAAATATTTAACTGAAAGGTAAACTAAGATGTTCATTTGCATCTTGTTAGTTACTCTGTGGTAGCTGCTTTGTGTGCGTGGTCTCAGCCTTTTGCTCTTAAATCCACTGTGAAGCAAACTGCCTTGTTCTGGCAGGGCTAAGACTGTGCAGGTGAGCAGCAGAGCTGGGACACTGAGGAATGGAATTATGGTGCAGTAACTGGGTAGCCTAAAAGATGGATGGTGCCCCTCTTGCAGTCCTGAGCTATGGTATGCAAGGCTGTCCTTCCCTGCCAAGCCGGGGTTGAACATTTCAAGGAATAGAGCTCTGAGCAATATTGATGATAGATTCTGTCCCTCCTGGTGTGTGCTGGTGTTCACATGCTTTCCTCTTCAAGGGAAAAAGTGATTTCTGTCCCTGCTTTGGTAGAGGTGTGTCAGTGTTGGCACTGGCATGGCGTAGCCCGTATTGTTTCATTGGGTGGGGTGGGGGAAAGGGGAGAGGAGATACAACTGGGTAATTGGATTCAGGGATGATTGTGCTGCTGTGGTGAGTTTTACTGGATGAAGCAGCTTGTTGCGATAGGTGTTTGTTTCAGCCTCTGTCTGCAGGTGTGACTTGGCTAGATAAGGATGGTCTATCGCGTTGATGATTTCATTGTTTGATTTGGCTGGACTGGGTGGAGAATGTAGCTGCATTGTTTGGGACTAGCTTTGTAGTTTGGTTTTGTCAAGTGGATTGCGTGGCAACACATTGCTACATTATTAAGGTGAAGCTGCAGTAGATAGTTGGAGAGTGTTGGAGGGAAGAGAATATGCACTGGCTTTCACAATGCATAACTAATTGAGCCTCCATCTCCTGTGTTTCTGTTGGGAGATCTGGTCAGCAGAATGCTTTGGGATTACACAGAAAAATTTTGGTAGTGGTTTCAGTTTGCAGTTGTACTTTAACTTCAAGGCTGTCCATGCTGTGTAAATAGCTGAGAGTGCTCTGAGATACCATGCTGGCCCTGACAGTGTGAGTGTTGTCTGGATTCATACTGTTCTTGCAGCCTCTACAGTTTTCACAGTGGGTGAGGGAGAAGCTGGCAGGTCACTGCTCTTTTTTTTACTAACCTCAAATTTACCAGTAAGCCTTTCTTCAGAGCCTGCATTTCCTTGTATTGCTGAACTCTCAGACACTTAAACTTGCTTTGGATTCCCTTCTTCCTGTAGGGTATGCAATGATGTGAAGTAGGAGCTGCCAGAGCAGTAGCTTCCTCCTTCTACAGCCTGCCTGGTTTTCCCCTAGATGTGATTGCCTGCCTTTACCTGATACTTGGTGTTTCTGTTTATACGTTGTCTGGCTGTGGAGGAGGTTGCAAATATGAAGCACAAGGGTTTGGCAGGAGCTGCTGGGCACATTGTGAAGGGAAGGTGAGCCTTTGAAGAGAGATGGGTGCAGAGAAGGAAGGTGACATGTCCAAGCTTTGTGCCAGCTTCTCTAAGCATAAATGAGCTCATGGGAGTCCAGCTGGCTAAACATGGGAGTGCTAAAGCAGGTCTGCCCTATTTACCCTCTATGGGCAGCATGGATCTTCTGAGTCTTCCAGTCTGATGGTGGCTTCTTGGGTGCTGATAAAGCTTTCCAGGCTCAGCAGAGGCTTCCCCTTGTTGGTGGTTCAGAGCAACTTTTGATTTCTCTGCTTCTGTGGTTGAATGCATGGAAGGGGTGCACAGTGTGGCTGTGAGTTCTTGTTGGTGAAACTTTTCCTCTCCTTTTTCCAGGTGCCTGTTTTTTGTGAGACAAGTGGTTTGCAACTCATGGCCTCCACGATGAGTACTGCAGTGTCGTGACACCAGGGGTCTTGGTAAGCTACTTGTTGGAAAAACAAGGATCTATAATATCCCCACAAACGCAGGTCCATCTCTTTTGTCTCTGTAGTTGAAGTTTGAATTAATTTAAAGCCATCCAAATCGTAGGCTGCAAGCAAGTGGAATGGGCGTACATTTTCACCTGTTCTCACCTCCTGTACTGAGCTTTTAATGGTGGTGATGTAGTTGCATGATTAACCAGGTCAGGGGGCAAATGCAGCTGAATCGGAATTTCTGTTGTTTCCCTTGGGTTAGTTCCCATTTAGATCTTTCCCTGATGTGGTTGGGAGAGGTGGTGAGAATGAGTAGCCAGCTGAACAACCCTTTTCTCTGCAACCTTTGCCTGCCAAACCTTAAAGCCATCCTGAAAATACAGTCTTAGATGTAGCTTTCCAAAATGTCTTGAACAGTGGTTTGACCGTTCACTGTCACTGACCCTACCTCTAATTCTAAAGCAATGAATAGGCTTTGCTATGGCAGGCAGGCTCCAGCTGCAAAACTACATTTCTCTAGAGCTTTTGCATTATTGAACCCTAGATTCCCAGGAATGTATATGCTAGAAGTGCATTGAGAAAAATCATGAGACATTCCATTTCACATTATAAAAGGTGGTACGTTCCCCGTGTGCAGAAATAAGAAAGCTGAGGAAGTTGAGTTGCTGTTGCTCCAATGAATATATTGATGTGTCCTTTATAGCTCTCTCTGGTAAGAATAAATTTAAACTGAAATTGGAAAACACAGTTCCTTTGCACAGCGCATCAGTTCTAATATATGGAAGATGCGTGTATACAGAATAATAAAAAAGTAAGGTTAAAAAATTGGAGAGTTCTACTCCCACCCCTGGGTGAAGTACTTGAAAGTTTGGTCAGGAATAGCATGTAGCCAGTGTGATTGTGATTCTTCTCTTCATGTTTTCTCATTGCACTGGGCAAGACTGGGGCTCTTGAGACAATTCTCATCTTGTAATAAAAGGTAACATAATGTATAAATATCCAAATGGAAAAGCAGAGGATGAAACAACCAGAATACTTAAATTTGTCATGGAGGCATCTATGTCCTGCTGTAAGCATCAAGCTCTGCTCCCTTTATGCTGTTACTCCTTTTCTCTCTTTCTCTCTTTTTTGTCTTTTTTCTTTTAGGCTGGAATTCACTGTATTTTCAGTCACACCTTCACCTTAAGGGAGGGTGCTGAAGTTTCACAGAGTTCCACTGACTTTTACAGATGGAACAATTCCTTAGGAAAGCGGAGTTGGGTGTTGATAATGTTACAGTCTTGTTTAACAAAACAGACATAGGAGCCAAATTTGCATGCAAAGATGATACAGTTTAGCTACGTGTGAAGAGGTTCTCTCTCTCCTTTAATGTATCTGCATAGAACCAGTTGTAATTGCAACATGATAGTAGGAACAATAGTGATAGGGTAACTCCAACATTGTTCCCAAAATCAGTGGGAAAACCAGCTAATAGCCCGAGAGGCGTGTGTGTCCTCTGGAGTGTGTGGCTCAGACTAGAGTTCATCTGATTATGCCTGATAAGAGGCCTTTAAAATGAAACATTTGCTGCAGAAACATTCCCCACATTAATAGGTTTATGAAGCACGGTGGAGGTGAGAATAGCGAGTAGGATGACTTCTCTGGCTCATGAAGGAGATGTGTGGTAGAGAGGAAAATTTTTGGAGGTGATGCAGAACTTTATACAACTACTGCAATGTGAATCATTATCATATTAAAGTGGAAGAGCATGAAGTCACTAAAATGTGTAACAGCACAACCTCAGAACTGTACAAATTTGGGGAACTGGAAAACCATGATGCTCAATACTACAAGCTGCTGATAACTCTGCTTGGCCAGAGGTGGTCATAGAGTGCCCCTGTCTTAATCCTGTGGTATCATCAGCACTAGAGCTTTTTTTTTTTTGTGAAATGCAGTTTGAACAGTAGTTTCTTCATAAAATTCAAGACAGTCTCATCTTAGTAGGATTTATTTTGTTTCATTTGGTATATCTAGGAAGAAACTACTTCTTTGGTGCTGAGAAGGAGTATCGCGAATATTTACATTTGAATAATATTTAACTAGCGATGCTTAATACATTAACAATAAATCTTGGTTAGATTCTAAATTAAGTGGATTTGCATCTGAGTAGGTGAGATGAACAGGAGAGATTTTGTTGAAACATAAACAAGACAGAAATTTGTTCCAAAATAATTTAGCCCAAAGCACGTAAACAGTAATGTTCAATAGTTTCCACCTCCAGAAACAGCATTATGTGCCTTATTGCCTGCATCATACATATTGTTTCTTAGAAAGAAGCTGAAAAAGCAGCTGCTTTTTTTGAGCCCTTTTTTATTTTTAAAGCCTCAGTAATCTGTAGTGTTGCTGAGCAAATTTAGATGGGTACTACTCCAGTGCTTCTTTGGCCTTTCTAATGGATATGATGAGTGACTAACCCCTTGTGTTTTCAGAGTAATCACACAGAGCAGCAGCTTACAGGTGGTCAGGAAGGCATTTTATTTTATTTTTCTCCCTTTGTGTAACCCTTACCACACATCATTGAACATATGTCTAGGTATATTGGACCAAAGAGACAAAAGATTTAAGAAGAGTTTATGTTCTTAAGAAATACCAGATTACGGCCATTCACAGGGGAATTTTGGATAGCTAAGTCATGTTAGAGGTTTGTACTTTTGGCTTCTTACTGACTTGCTGTGAAGTGTCTTTAAGTTGAGTGCTGATGCAGAATCAAAGTGTTCAGATACAGGGTGCTTCCCTGTTTTGTTGACTCCAGAATGATTTGCTATGGACAAAGGGAAGATGGCCTCACTGCCTGCAAACTGAATGGCCAGCCAGGGCTGCTTCTGGTCTGAAATTGACATCTGTCTGAAAGCTCTTCTTCTGTGTCTCCTTGGGAGTGGGGGAAGAATTGCCCTGCCTTGCTTCACACCAGACACATCTGCTTGGGCAGTTCCTCATTGGTTTTCTGTTCTCTCCTTGTGGGGTGGTTTGCAGTGTGCCCTGGAGATGCGAGACTTCCCCTGGGCAGCAGGAGGCACGCATCTAGAGAATGCTGGAGCTGCAGGAGGGAAGTGCCCAGTGCAAAACCAGCGAGGAGCAAAGAGAAAAAAGGCAAGCAGGCAGCCGGCACTGAGAGAAGCGGGTGGCAGAAAGTGCTTCGACGCTGCCTCTGGCAGCACGCTCCCCAGAGGAACTTGACGAGAGCCCATCTGCGTGTGTGTGAGACTGTGAGCTCAGGATTTCTGTCAATGCATTCCAGTAACCCCAAAGTGAGGAACTCCCCGTCAGGCAACACACAGAGGTAAGGAGAAGAGCCTGCAGTCAGCTGCTGTGGGTTGGTGCACATTGCCATCCCTGCTCTGCTGCTAGAATAGCCCAGGAACTGGGGCAATGGGGCTTTCTGGTCCCTCTGCGCTCCCATCGGATCTGCTGAGTACCTGAGCAGTGGCTGCACAGTGCTGGTGGTCTCCATGTTTGCAAGGCTCAGGATGAGCTGAAAGCTATAAACCCACGAGGTGTGGGTTCTCCATTCCTGGTGCTTTCCTTCCTTTCACCAGGTGCCTGGATAGGCTATGGGAGGGTAAACCTGCTGTTTCTATCTCTGTTTTTTTTTTTCCCTTCCTCCCCTTCTAATTATCTATTTCCCAAGGGGTAGTTGGGCAGCAGAAGGTCTCTCTGTCTGTGCTTTCACACAAAATGCTTTCTCCATGTTATTGGCTTGAACAGCCTGGAGAACTGATCAGCTGAGCACTGAAATCCTCTGCGTCAGTCACCTGCCAGTGCAGCAGGTCAGCATTTCTTCTCCACTAATTTGGAAAGGGAAAAATATGAAAGCAAAGCAGTGTCCAGGGACTTAGGATGGTTCTGATTGACAGCATTCTTGAGTTTGATTATTTACTCCTAGAGGTCATCTGGAGCTTAACAGTATTTCAGAGGGAATGCTTCTGAGTCAGATGTCTGTCCAAAGGAAGGAGCAGCTTGTGTGAGTCCCACAGTGAGGATGCTAGCAAGCACTGCCTGTTGGAAGTGATAGTGATGATGGGAAAACACAATGCAGAAGATCCAATAGCAATGGCGTAAGTGGAGGGTGAGGAGGGAAGGGGTGCCTAATATCCATAGAACCCAGAGGAGCGAAATATTTTTAGGATGCAATTTGCTGGGTGGAAGAGGAATGAAAGACTCTGAGTCTCCTTTGGCAAATCCATCTGCCCCATTTTGCAGGAGTGTGCTTGGAGATGGTATCCTTCTCTTTCCTTATTCAGGGGCAGGTTGTAGCTGGTTTAATTGTTTTCACGGTCAGAGGTTTGTGTTTCTCTGGCAGCTCGCCCCAATGTATGACGAATGCTGCAGTAATGCTGGGTTTTCCTTGTGCTCCCTGCAGAACTGGATAGGGAGGTGCAAGGGAGGGAGTGTGGGGGGGTCTGCTCTGATCAGAGCTGCAGTGTAGTTGGGGTACAGGAGAATGGCCAGGGGAACTTTATTGTACCCTGTTTGTTTACTCTGAGCTGGTCTTGGTGTGAGGTGCTTCTCTGTGCACATAGAAACGGTTGTCTTTATTGACAGAAGCACCAGAGGTGGGTCCTCATGTGACAGCAGTTTCTGGGATCTGGCAGGTCTGTGGTTTGCCCTGGTGCCTTCTTGAGCAATGAGATCCCATCTTGGATAATAACCCTTTCAGGGCATGTTCAAAAAAGCACCTGCATGACTTTAAGCTTGCAGGCATTTTTTATTTGTCAGCAATTGTCTTAGCTTGTAAAGGTGACAGTGGTTGTTTCTGCTTCACTCTAATCTGTTCCTACAGGGCTGAATGAATCATTGGTGTGATTTGTCACTTTTTCCTTTTCTTTCTTTTTTTCCCCAGTAGCCCCAAATCAAAGCAGGAGGTGATGGTCCGCCCCCCTACAGTGATGTCCCCGTCTGGCAACCCTCAGCTGGATTCCAAATTTTCCAACCAAGGCAAACAAGGGGGCTCCACCAGCCAATCCCAGCCCTCTCCCTGTGACCCCAAAAGTGGAGGTCACACCCCCAAAGTGCTCCCAGGCCCGGGTGGGAGTATGGGGCTGAAGAATGGGGCTGGAAATGGTGCCAAGGGGAAGGGGAAGAGAGAGAGGAGCATTTCGGCAGACTCCTTTGAACAGAGGGAAGCTGGGACTCCTAATGATGACCCGGAAATCAAAGGTATGTTTGCTGGGCTTCATGTGCAAGTGCAGACAATCAGTCTGAATCCTCTCTGAGATGGAGAATTGTTCTTCAAGTATTAGTGAAACATTTGTTTGTCTGGGGTTCTGTAAGTTCCAGCCAATGAAGTCTAAAGGTCTTGAAAGCAGGTAGGAGGAGAGGTTGTCATAGCTGGTATTGGGAAATGTCTTGTTCACACTCGGTTAGAGCCCAGACCTGACCCTGGTGGGAAAGCTCCTTTGTAACTCTTAAGCTCCCCCAGAGGATTTAAAAGTACAAATGCATCTGCTGGTCTCCTTCTAGCCTTTGGCCTTTCAGGAACTGTTCTGTTGTAACTGGGGTTTTAAACAATATGCAGGTCTGTTTTGTCAACACAGATACATAACCCATAGCACCCTGATTGGTAACACAAGCCAGAGAGTTGTGATTTCTGTGTTCTGTTCCTGACTCCAACATTGCCTCTGAGGCAATGCAAAACCAGACCACATGTTGAGTTGTTCATCTTTGTTGTCCATTTGCTAGGTCACCTAGCTAAGGTGGCTGACAAAAAGTAGTAAAGTTTTGCAAGGGTGTTTTCTTGAGGCAGATATATTTATCTTTGTTCCTACGTGAAATTGTAGTTTTCCTGCTTTTCTGTGTGGTCATTAGAGAATTTGAAGAGATCAGTTGTGGGAACTGTCACTTTCCTTGGAAAGGGACCCAAGAGGATCTTTCTCCCAGTGTTGCTTGAAGGACACCAAGGCTTTAGAGGAAAGATGTGTGGTGTAATAGAAGAATTGCCTTTAGTGGTGCTTGAGGAAGAAGCAGGAAATTTCAGAGGAGAAAAAGCTCTGATCAGTTTCCAGAATTGATTTCCAAAGAGATCCCCAGATAGTGATTCCCCTTTGTCCATTTCCAGACTGCAATTCTGCTGATCATGTGAAGTCCCAGGAGTCTCAGCACACACCACACTCCATGACTCCTTCAAATACTTCAGCACCAAGGTCTTCCACACCTTCCCATGGTCTGACTGCCACTTTGGAGCCAGCAAGCGGGCAGAAGACTCCATCCAAAGTGGTTTACGTCTTTTCTACTGAGATGGCCAACAAGTAAGTAGGTAGATGCTTGAATGTCTTCTGGGAGCAGGAATTATATTTGCGCTCATCTTTTAAGAGATTATCAAAGGCATCAAGTAGCAAAAGGTCAATACTTGTTTTGGGGACGCAGAAGGGGTTGGAATAGATAGTGTCCCTACCTTTTTTGCTCTGAGAAGTAGTTGTTTACTTCTCTGAGGTATAGGTTTTTGGTTTTTTTTTTGCAAATGCTGGTAGATATTGTTTTGCAATCCATGCAATGAATAGCAGCCAGGATAGCTTAAACTGAGACATGAACCCTGAATGCTGATGAGTTTGTAGATGTAAGCATTTTGTTTTTGCTACTCATCTAGAGTGAAGTATGTGTGGTTAAGTCTTTCTCCCTTTTGCCAGCTGAAAGATAGAAAGGAGGCCAGTTAAGAAAAATTGATTCTTAGCTTCAACTGGATATGTGCATCTGTCTGTCTGTCTTTGCAGGGCTGCAGAAGCTGTGCTGAAGGGACAGGTGGAAACCATCGTGTCCTTTCATATTCAGAACATCTCAAACAGCAAGGCAGAACGAAACACTGTATCCTTGGTAGGGAATACCTGCATGGGGGTGAGAAGGGGAAATTGTAAATATGCCTGTGTGTGATTTGAGAGATGGATGTTAATTTACACTCTGAAATAAGTTTTAGAAAGACAATTGTCGTTCAGACTGCCTGCAAGTAAATGTCTTGGGTCATCCAAAGAAGAGTTAGAGTCCTGCAACATTTGGGTAGTGTGTTTCCTACCAGTTGGTCATGCAGAGCTAGCACAGATGAAATGCAGTAATGCCTTGAGCAAAGTAGGTTTCTGCATTGCCAAGAGGCTGCTGTGTAATTGCTGCATGAAGGCTACCCTTCCCTGCAAATTTTGGGCTGGTGGGATTGAGACTGGGCATTTTGTTTGCACTGCTGATGTGACATGGCTGTAAGAAGAGCAAGTGACTGAGTGTGGCTTTCTCTTGCAGAACCCCCAGATCACTGCACTTCGGACTGAACCCAAGCCCCTGCCGCAGCCCCAGCCCCCCGCTGCCCAGGACCAGAACCCTCCCCAGAACGCCAAAATGCAGCCAACTCCACCTGTGTCAGCACCAGTATCCAAACCCACTGGCCCCCCATGTCCCATAGATCAGGACAGTCCCAGTGTGGAAAGCAAAGTGATGTCTGTGGGCAGCCCTGCCAACTCTACCCCATTGCAGACAGAAGGATTTGGGCAGAGTTCAACCCCCAATAATCGAGCAGTTAGCCCAGTTTCCCAAGGTAGCAATAGCTCTGCTGCAGAACCCAAGGGTCCTCCCCAGCAGGGGTCTGGTGGGGACCCATCCAGTTTGGGTGAGAATCCCGATGGACTGTCACAGGAGCAGCTGGAGCATCGAGAGCGCTCGTTGCAGACCCTGAGAGACATCCAGCGCATGCTCTTCCCTGATGAGAAGGAGTTTGCAGGAGGGCAAAGTGGAGGGCCACCCCCAAATGCTGGGGTGATGGATGGTCCCCAAAAGAAACCTGAAGGGCCGATACAGGCTATGATGGCTCAATCCCAAAGTTTAGGCAAAGGATCGGGGTCTCGGACAGATGGAGGGGCTCCGTTTGGCCCTCAAGGACACAGGGACATGCCTTTTTCCCCAGATGAAATGGGGCCACCACCAATGAACTCCCAGTCAGGAGCCATAGGCCCAGACCACCTGGACCATATGACTCCTGAGCAGGTGGCGTGGCTCAAGCTGCAGCAGGAGTTTTATGAGGAGAAGAGAAGGAAGCAAGAACAGGTAGTTGTGCAGCAGTGTTCCCTGCAGGACATGATGGTCCACCAGCACGGGCCTCGTGGGGTGGTCCGAGGTCCTCCCCCTCCCTACCAGATGACCCCTGGTGAGGGCTGGGGACCTGGGGGTCCAGAGCCCTTCCCTGAAGGCATGAACATGTCACACTCTCTGCCCCCCAGGGGCATGGCCCCTCATCCCAACGTGCCTGGGAGCCAGATGCGTCTGCCTGGTTTTGCAGGAATGATGAACCCTGACATGGAAGGCCCCAATGTCCCGAATCCCGTCTCACGGCCTGGGCTTTCAGGAGTTAGTTGGCCAGATGATGTGCCAAAAATCCCAGACGGCCGAAACTTCCCTCCTGGTCAGGGTGTCTTCAGTGGCCCTGGCCGAGGGGAGCGGTTCCCCAATCCGCAGGGCCTGCCTGAAGAGCTCTATCAGCAGCAGCTGGCTGAGAAACAGATGGGCCTCCCTCCTGGTCTGAACATGGAAGGCATCAGGCCTGGCATGGAGATCAACAGAATGATGCCCTCCCAGAGACACATGGAGCCTGGGAACAACCCCATCTTCCCTCGCATGCCGGTAGAAGGACCGATGAGCCCCTCTAGGGGGGACTTCCCAAAAGGAATACCCCCACAAATGGCTTCTGGCAGGGAGCTAGAGTTTGGGATGGGCCCTGGCACCATGAAGGGGGACATGGGCATGAATGTCAGCATGGGCTCCAACCCACCCCTGGTCCCTCAGAAGCTGAGGGAGGCAGGAGTCGGGCCGGAAGAGATGATGAAGCTGCGCCCCGGTGTCTCGGAGATGCTCTCCTCTCAGCAGAAAATGGTGCCGCTGCCGTTTGGGGAGCACCCGCAGCAGGAGTATGGCATGGGTCCCAGGCCTTTCCTTCCCATGTCTCAGGGCCCAGGAGTCGGTCTCCGGAATCTCAGAGAACAGATCGGGCCTGACCAAAGGACTAACAACCGGCTCAGCCACATGCCGCCACTACCTCTCAATCCCACCAGTAACCCGAATAGCCTCAACACTGCTCCTCCTGCGCAGCGCAGCCTCGGCCGCAAGCCCTTGGATATCTCTGCAGCTGGCCAGGTGCATTCGCCAGGAATCAACCCCCTGAAGTCCCCCACGATGCGCCAGGTCCAGTCTCCCATGATGGGGTCTCCCTCGGGGAACCTCAAGTCCCCTCAGACGCCCTCCCAGCTGGCAGGAATGCTCGCGGGCCCCACTGCCGCAGCTGCTGCTGCCTCCATTAAATCTCCCCCTGTGTTGGGGTCTGCTGCTGCTTCTCCTGTCCACCTCAAGTCTCCATCTCTCCCCGCACCTTCTCCTGGATGGACTTCATCTCCGAAGCCTCCTTTGCAGAGCCCTGGGATTCCCCCGAACCATAAGGCGTCTCTAACCATGTCTTCTCCAGCCATGATGGGGAACGTGGAGTCGGGTGAGTGCTGCCTCTGCTAGCCAGATTTCTTGCTTTGATTCGTGTTGGGTCATCCAGGATGTGCAGCAAAGGGAGGGAGGAGGGCTCCTGTAGCAGGACAAGAGCTGGATGGCCCTTTCCCTATCTGAGAGGGGCTGTGCCGAGGGTCTGGTGGGTGGCATGCAAGTGGAGGGTGAGGGCTTCTCCTCACCCTGTTGTAATTGTGGGTTTGCACCATGCCTCCAATGTGTTGAGCTGAGGGCTGGTCACTGAGGACATAAAAGCAAAAGGATGGGGTCGAGAGGTGTGAAAAGATGTGGAGGATCAATGGAAGAAATCTCTCCTTGGAGGGGTCTTTTGCTGTTCTTCCATAGCTCATAGTCATTGTAGCTCAATGCAGAAGATCCTGTTGATGTTATTAAAGCACTTTGGTATAAAAGCTTCCTACAAAGACATGCTGAGCAGTTAACCAGCTGTGTATCTAGGCATGGGTCAGGAACGATTGCTCCTTTCTAGGTTTACATTGCAGACAGGAAGTTGTGATTCAGTTGTTCAGGCTTCAAGCATTTTGGAACGATCTAACCACCACTGTACATAACATTTGGTTGTGTGCTGAGCCATGCTGTGCCTGGGACCTCGGGATCCAGGTTCTGGCACTCTTCTGCCCTCACCCTCTCAAAGCTTACTCACCCTACAGTCCAGGCTTCCACAGCCCTGGGCGGCCTTCCCGCCTGGGGAATTCTCCTGGCTGGGAAAGAGGAGCCCTTTGCCCACGTTGCCCTCTAGTGCTGCCGCGGGTAACAGCGGGGACTGCGACCAGGATGTGCCTGTGGGGTCGGCGGCTCGGAAAGGCACCTTTCAGTCTGTGCCTTACATAGTGCTTAATGAATGCTTTGACATGCAGCTCTTCCAAAGCGTGGATCTTTCGGCACTGCAGTTTTTTTATATTCTCTATTCTCCTTTCCTCTTTTGGTTGGGAGGGACTGAGGAACGTGCAGTGAATTTTCAGTGAGAGTACTGCTTCAGTTTAGCATCTTTCCTTCACATTGTTTTGGGTGGCATAAAATTCATCAGTGAAGAACAAAGAAGATTGGAAGTGCTGTTAAGTTACTTCTAATTTTGTGAGAGCAAAGGATGACATTAAGCTAATAGGTGCAGAGAATGCTTCTTTCACTGGAATAAGCAGCTAATATCTCTATATGAAACAAGAAATGCAGCATAAACAGTGAGTTTTACTTGTAGCTCCTGATGTAGCTTGTCAGAAATGTGCTCGCATGTCTCAGCATAATATCTGCTACAGCTTTCCTTGTGCTGCCTGTGTCTTGATTATAGATTTTGATTTTGATGGCTAGCTCTGGTACCTAAGTCTGTCTTCAATGTAAGGAAATTGAATAGTAAGATTTTCAGACTAAACTGGTAATATTTCATGTGGATTTGTGGAGGCTCAAGATAGTTCTAGTTAGAAGTGTTATGTTAGTAGAATAACAGATGTTAATGAGCTTGACCAATAGGCTTTTTTTCTGGTAACCTTTCATAGTCATTGACTGCATTAGTCATGTAAAGTCTTGCAATAAAAAATGAATTCTAGTTTTTGAGATTTCTAGGGGGAAAGAGTTCAGTTTAAGGAAAACAGTAAAAAGGAGAAAAAATTAAATTCTTTCTCTCTTTTTCTTATCTTTTTCTTTTCCTAAGGTGGTCCACCTCCTTCCACAGTGAGCCAGTCTGCTCCCGTGACTCTCCCTGGAAATCTTCCCTCTAGCAGTCCTTACACAATGCCTCCCGAGCCAACCCTCTCCCAGAATCCCCTCTCCATTATGATGTCCAGGATGTCCAAATTTGCCATGCCCAGCTCTACACCGCTCTATCATGATGCCATCAAAACTGTGGCCAGCTCGGATGACGACTCCCCTCCGGCACGCTCCCCAAACTTGCCACCTATGAACAGCGTACCAGGTAAGAAAAAGGAACCTAAGCCTGGAGTATCAGGGTGAGTTTGTGGAAGCCTTGTCAAATGAAGACAGTGACATGGGAAAAAAATTGAGGAATATGTAGCTATGGGTTGGTTTTGAGGAAGCAGTTGCAGTTCTCTGAAATGCTGAGATGAACATGCTCCTTGCAACTGTTTTTTATTGTCCAGAAAATGTGTGTTATTCAGAAGGTGTCTACCATGGAAAACACTTGTGTATGGGAGAAATTTCCCCTCAGGCAGACTGGGATTATTTGTGTGAATGAAGGCTGCTCATGGGATTAAGGGTCAGACCTACAATGTGTTATCCAGAGGAAACTTTACCTCTCCTGTCTTAAGGCAGTGCCATAGAAGCTTCACTGTTTTTGGGGGGGTTGTTTGGGTTTTTTGACACTGAATCATCAAAATACAAAAGTAGGCTATGGCATCTCCACCTACTGAATTAATAGTTGAAAAAGGGGATGAGTGGATGTTTCCAGAGACTGGCAATTGGTAATGAATTCTTGATGAGTTTACCTGTAGCTTTGCAGTGTGTTTCACACAGTAATGATCAGGGTGTCTGAATAGATCTGGGAGAAGCTGGCTAACTGAGTAAGTTCATGATGGTAACTCATGAACCTCATTGATCACTGCCTCTTAGTCTTACGAGGGTTACCTGATTTATCACTTGTGAGTTTTGAAAGGAGTTCCGGTCACTTCCCGGTAGACAAGTGTCCATATGCTGATAATCTGTCACAGACGTGTTTGTTACTGCCTGTGTCGCCCAGACTGCCAGGGAGGTAGTAAAAGTATGGTTTGGATTGAAATCCTACTTATGGAGCAAGCTTTAGTCCCTGCTTGATAGGGCAGTGACAAGCTTAGGGAGGTGGCTGTTCAAGTGACATCAAATTTCTGGTTAAAATAACGCTTTTCAGAGCCCTGCTGTTGTTTTTTTTACTAGCACTGTTTCTTTGTGTGTGTGCACTTGGTAACCTTGCAGAAAGCTCTCTGATAGCTTTATTCATTATTACTGGCTGCTATCTAAATGTGATTCCTTGTTTCTTCCCTAGGAATGGGTATTAATTCTCAGAATCCTCGAATTTCAGGTCCAAACCCAGTGGGTCCAATGCCAACCCTTAGCCCAATGGGAATGACCCAGCCTCTTTCCCATAACAACCAGATGCCCTCTCCAAATGCTATGGGACCCAATATACCTCCTCACGGGGTCCCCGTGGGACCCGGCCTGATGTCACACAACCCAATGATGGGGCATGGTTCCCAGGAGTCTCCAATGGTACCTCAAGGACGCCTGGGCTTCCCGCAGGGGTTCCCTCCCGTACAGTCCCCTCCACAGCAGGTGCCATTTCCACACAACGGGCCCAGCGGTGGACAAGGCAACTTCCCAGCGGGAATGGGCTTCCACGGAGAAGGACCTCTGGGGCGTCCTACCAACCTGCCCCAAAGTTCCACAGATCCAGCACTTTGCAAGACTGGAGGCCCTGGCGGTCCAGACTCCTTCACTGTTCTTGGAAACAACATGCCTTCGGTTTTCACCGATCCAGAGCTGCAGGAGGTGATCCGTCCCGGAGCCACGGGAATACCCGAGTTTGACCTGTCCAGGATTATCCCATCGGAGAAGCCTAGCCAGACACTACAGTATTTCCCTCGTGGGGAGGTGCCGGGCCGCAAGCAGCCGCAGGGTCCCGGGCCTGGCTTCTCCCACATGCAGGGGATGATAGGAGAGCAGGCCCCGAGGATGGGACTAACATTGCCCGGCATGGGAGGCCCCGGGCCGGTGGGAACTCCGGATATCCCTCTGGGCACAGCCCCGTCCATGCCCGGTCACAACCCGATGAGGCCGCCGGCCTTCCTGCAGCAGGGCATGATGGGGCCGCACCACCGCATGATGTCACCAGCACAGCCCGCCATGCCCGGCCAGCCCGCGCTCATGAGCAACCCCGTGGCCGCCGTGGGCATGATCCCGGGCAAGGACCGAGCTCCCGCCGGGCTCTACAGCCACCCAGGCCCCGTGGGCTCACCCGGGATGATGATGTCAATGCAGGGCATGATGGGACCCCAACAAAACATCATGATTCCCCCCCAGATGAGGCCCCGAGGTATGGCTGCTGATGTTGGCATGGGAGGATTTAGCCAAGGCCCTGGAAACCCAGGGAACATGATGTTTTAAGCTGCTACCATAAGACTGGATGTTCTGATCCTTGTCAAGATGAGATTCCAAGTCCTGAGGGCTTTTTTGGGAGCTTCAGGAGTACAGTTTGGCCATGCAATAGGTGAAAAGAGACCAGAGGACGCTTTGGGAAATCTCGAATGTATGGAATTACCTGAAAAAAAATTATTCATTTTAACAGGTTGTTTTTTTTTTAAGATTTATTTTTTAAAAATTATTTTTGTGGACTTGGGTATCCCGTGACGGCACCTGCTTTGAGAATCTGTAGCTGTATTTTGAGAATTGCCATTTGTCACAAGTTGCACCATTCTCTGTATGTTTACGTCCTTCGGACTGGCTTCTCCCAGGACTCTCGGTTATTTTTGGGGTTTTTTGTGTACTGTACTATATTGTAAAAGGGATTTTAGCAGAGACTTTAGTCTTTGGGGTGAGAGGAGAATGGGATTCTAGGCTGTTTACTTTAGGTGGAGAATCCATCTTCAGAACTTCGGACTATTTTCCTTCAACTCCAATGTATAGAAAAACCAAACTACGACCTCAGAGCAGAGTATTAATGAAAAGCACAAAAAGGAACTTAAGTTCAGTGAGGGGAATCTTTTAAAAGAAATAAATAATAAGTTAAGGACATATTTTTCAAATTATGGCGTGCTGTCCAGCACCTTCTGTCTCTCCCTCCCACTCTTTATTAAATAGGCTTCTCTCTCTCTCCGTCCCCTTCTGTCTCCTCCTATGGCAGCTGCAATACATTGTGTTATTTTGGGGAGTAAATCTAGGAGAGCCTCTCCTCACGTGGGGACTCTTCCCACTTTTAGGAAGGGGCTGGACTTGGACACTGTTACATCCTACAGTAGTCTCTCTCACTGTTTCCTATTCTCCTTTTCTTAGAAACCCCAAGTGATTTTATTAATGTGGGAGTGGAACAGACACTAAAAGTTATCCAGGATTTTTTTTTTGTGGTTATTTTTTTTTCCCCCCAGCGTAAAACGTTCTGTGTAACCTCCATTAAATTTGGTACAAAACCACTCGCCAGGGCTGTGGTGTCAGAAAAATAAAATATATTGTTTCTTACAAAAATGAACTGTCTCCTTTATCCAGTCCAGTTGTTTCTGTGTACATCAAACAGCTGGCCAGATGACTGTTTGCTCTTCCTTGTGATCACAGCCAGCCTAGAGGCCAAGTGGGGTAAACATTGACAGCTCCTAAAAGTCTGGTCCATAGGCAGCTGTGTGCTCCTTTTGAGGCAATTCTGTTAACTTAATCTTGAACTGAGCTTGTTTTCCCTTGGAGTGAGGTCTTATTTCAGAGCATCCTGGGAATGATACTTAGAGACTTCCTCAATTTGTTGAGGGTCAAGGAACAGATGAAACTTGTCTCTTCCTGGAGAGTGTTTGCAGCACTGCAAGGAATGTGGGTTTGAGAACTCCCTGAGCAGTAGTGTCGGTCTACCAAGGCACTGGGATTGTGTCCTTCTCTGGGGACTCTGGATTGGCTCAGGTCTCTGATTGCCAGTGCTGAGAGCCTGAGATGGTGGGGAATGGATGAACTTTAATAACAAAGGTGAGAGAAAAATTGTCAGTGAGCAGATTTTTATCAAGACAGCCCTGCTGAGTAAATTGTTGCTTTGCCACAGTTCTCATCGATTGCTTCCTAATCCCCTGTCTTTTCAAACTTCCCTTTTGAGAGGATTTCAGCAAGGAGGTTTTATGGTCTTGCCTATGAGGAACGAAAGGCTGGATGACAAAACATGGATTGGGAGTTGAGCCCTGCTCCTGGAGAATACCAGCATAAGCCAGACATGGATCTGTAGGCCAGGGTGTGTGCTCTGTGGCTGGCTGTTCTCTGGTCCCCCAGCACTCTGTATGGAGTGTGTAATCTGTTCTTCCTTCCATTTACTGCTACTTAAAATTATTTCAATGGGTAGTTTCCTCAGAGGGCTGGCCATTAGTGTGAAAATTCATGTGGAGAATGAGTATTTTTAACATGCTCGTGTGTGAGAATTTTTTAGAGTTAACTGCTCCTTAACAGGTGGAAAAAGAATTTCTCTTGGTGGCTGATTTACTAAACTTTTGTTGCTGGTGTTATAAAATGAGTGAAGCTGTGCACCGTTGGAGGCACGAAAGCCTCAGAGCCTTCTGTTGTCTGCTTCCAAATTCACCTTTGTGCTGTCATGCAAATTTACGATGATTTTGGGTGAGAATTACTCTTCTGACAAAGTGTAGGATGTCTGTTGTGGTGCTTCCCTTTGACAAGACACGCAGCGTGCCTGAAGCACGGGCTTGTCAAGATTTTAGAAAGAGCTGACAATGACATAGTAAGTGTTATTTCTGTAGAGTGGAATTACCTCTTCTTTAAGTGGTTGCACAGCTCCCTTTTGAGGACCTTGCATGGGAATTGTCACAATGCAACCTTTTTTAGTGTTCTTCTGCCATCACTGCTGACTATTTTTACCACGTTGAACAAAGCAAAGTTCTTCATTGACGTAGAAATGAGCCGGAGGTTTTGGATTTTTTTAAACTGTCTTAGTGCCTCCTATGCCTGTTGAGATTTTGAATAGCAAAGGATTTGAGGTGGCTGTGACTTATTCTAGGAAAATTAGCATAGGGAATTCACTGTTTCAAAGCCACTGAACAGCGAGAGGATACATTTTAAACATGCTGTATAATTAAAGTTCCTTCTGTGGCTGTCTAACTTACTGTGCTGGCATTTGGTATCTTAATGAGATTTTTCGTACAGAAAGTGCAGAAGATGTGGATTCTCCTGAGTCCACATAGGTGCTCTTAACCTCAGTGTTTGCACCAGCAGGTGGACAAGAGTTTACTAAGGTCTCAGCTGGCTCCACTTACGAAAATTACTCTATAGATATGTGTAGGTGAACTTCTTTGTTTTGCTCTGATTCTACTTCTTCCCTTTTTGCTTTGCAAATGGAAAACCTTTCTAGCTGTCAGCCCTGTGGATTCACCTGAGGATCTGTAAGTCAGGCTCTGTTCCCTCCTGCTTATCAATAGTAACTGTGACTCAGCTTTGGTAGTCATGGTACACTTGAAGATGGAAAGTGGTTGCCATTTTTAGTTTTC
>VZSR01000055.1:2578459-2690555 GCA_013398615.1 Brachypodius melanocephalos | reverse complement strand
CCCCCCCCCTTTTTTTTAAGCTTTCAAATCATCCTCCTCCACCTTTGTTTGAAAGAATGAAATAGACTTTATTCATACATGCTTGGCTGCTCTTCCTCTCTAGTAACATGGGAGGAAACAGTCTGCTGTTCAAATTATCTCATCCCAGATGGCTGCGCAGCCGGAGTGTGGAGAGACTTAAAAGGTAAACCCAGCAGATGGTGAACTTCTGAAATGCGAAGTAATGTGCCTGCTAAATCAAAAGTTTAAAATATTTGAAATCTGTTTGTTTTAAATTAGTAAACTTGCACTCAGGTCATCTGTGAAGTACACCGGCAGTTTTAAGCACCGTCCAAACAAACTCAAGATTTGTACCCGTATCATGGGCTAGCTATCTGCCAAAGAAGATGACAGCAAGGAGGAGCCATAGGAGTTTAGTTCTGACATCCTTGGGGTGTCAAATGGGTCACATTTTGGAAGACAGACCAGTGTATGGAGATCTGATCTGCACTAGTCTTCATTGGGATATCAATGCTGGTAGTGCTTCTGGTACAATGCATGTGTGCTGACTCAAGAGTAGATGTGGGTGCCCAAATCTTCTTGAGGGTAAGTTGAAATGCAGCATTTTTTGTTCCCCCAGAGTGTTGGGACTATAACAAATAAGATATATTGCAGGGCTTAATTTTGTGGTGCTTTATGTGCTCTCTGCTATGCTGGTTCTCACTCAGATGGTGGGACAGGCTACATTTTATTGGTGGTGTCCTTCTGCACTCATGATGGTGAATGCTTTCCTTGTGCAGCCTTGCCAGGCTGCTGGCTGAAACCAGTTCCCTAATGTGACACTTCCTGAGGAAAAATGATCTATGTTTGATATAGGCCTGTATTTACTAAAATTTACTTCATTTTGTCAATTGGTAGTAATTCTTAAAATAGTTAATGACACAGGAAAAAAAGTGATGCTGTTTTGTTTGGGATACTGGGAAATTGTTGATTTCTAGGAATTTTTGTTCCACATTCTCAGAAATGCCTTAGCTCTTCCATGGTGTTTGCAATACAGTAGCTCCCACTTACCTGTGTCCTTTGGTATTAAAACTCTCACTGTCCAACCAGTCCTCTTCTGAAATGATCATTTACACCAGTTGTGGTCAGAAATGACTCCCCCTTCATCCTCTGGGCCACAACTACCATGGAAGTGCTCAGTGGGATGGATCATTGTGTGGCCCAACCACTTCCACACTGAGGGGAAGGGTAAGGCTGGAACAGGGCAGAGGGGGCACTGCAGAAACCCTACAAGAGACAGTGAAGAAACCTGTTCCCAGTGATGTCTTCCTCCAAGCTGCTGTCAAGCTACTGGCCTGCTTTTCTGAGGTCTTCTGCTGTTACTGAAACTTGTGTTACCCTGCCTAGAGTGATAGGAGGATCTTAATTGTGCAAAAGCAGTGCCCTCTAACAGTCTTAGCTGATCTGGAACAACTTGTGCTGCTGAGTGCTCTGCCATGTGGCTGTGTTGCAATTTTTAACCAAGGTGCTGGTCAGTTTTGTTGGGGATGCTCCTAGTTATTATTTAAGAGTAGTATGTGAATCCCCCCTTTGTATGGCCAAAGCTTCTGATGCCTTTTTTCCAAGCAGTCCATGCCTCACAAATAACTTGTAATCATAGACTAGTATTTTCATCCCTGTATCCCAAATACTTGAAACTGTGTATAAGAGAGAGCTTGATTAGAGCAGAACAGATTGTTCTTAAGCAGGGGTAGGCATTGATTTTTATATAGTGGCACAATGGTTTTAGGCTGTATAAAAACTTGATGGAAAATAACAATGTTTTGTTTGCTTTTTTGACAGCTTCTAATAGCAGTTCAGTGAGACCTCCAGCAATGTGTTTAGTGTTCGAATTATTCTGTTCACTGTGCTTGGTGTCAACGAGTAATTGTGGTGGGGGCAGGCTAATGAAAGAGTAGAGGTAAATCCATCCCATTCTTCTCAGGGAAAAGGTGCTGTAGTGCCTCCATCACATATCTGTCAATGACTTACATTAAGTGATGTTTTCACTAAGTGAGAGGGGGTAACACAGAACAAATACTGCAGGGCCATTTTAATAAATGGTCCCCCTATTTTAAACTCTGCCTATCCCAAAGAAAGTAGGGACCATGCTTTATTTACTTATTGCAAAGTGGAGATCTTTTTGAATGAAATAGTCAGTGAGATTGAGTGCACCCTCAGGAAGTTTGCGGAGGACATGAAGTCAAGTGGTGCAGTTGACACAAGAGAAGGGCCTGGATAAACTTGAGGAGTCTGTGAGAACCTAGTGAGGTTCAGTGAGTCCCAGTACATGGTGCTGCAGGTTCAGGGGAATCCCAGACATGAGACCAGTCTGGGAGAACTCACTGAGAGCAGCCCTGTGGAGAAGCACTTTGGAACTGTGGTGGATGAAAAGCTGGACATGAGCCAGCACTGTGTGCTCGCAGCCCAAAAAGCCAACCGTGTTCTGGGCTGTATCCAAAGCCCTGTGGGGAGGGTCGAGGGAGGGGATTCTGCCCCTCTGCTCTGCTCTGGTGAGATTCTGCCCCTCTGCTGCATCCAGCTCTGAGGCACCCAGCACAAGGACATGGACCTGTAAAAATCAGTTCAGAGGAGGCCACAAAGATTATCAGAGGACTGGAAAACTGCTATGGAAATAAACTGAGAGAGTTGGGCTGCTAAGTCTGGAAAAGAGAAGGCTCCAGAAGGACTTTAGAGCAGCCTTCCAGTGCCTTATGGGGGGCTTATAAGAAAGGGAGAGTGACTATTTACATGGGCAGACAGTGACAGGACAAGGGAGAAGAGTTTTAAACTCTTTAAAGGGAAGATTTAGGTTAAATTCTTTACTGAAAAAATGGTGAGGCACTGGCACAGATTGCTCAGAGAAGCTGTGGATGCCCCATCTCTGGAAGTATTCAAGGCGAGGTAGGATGGAGCTTTGAGCTGCTCAAGTGGATGGCACCCCTGCCCATGGCAGGGGGGTTGGAGCTATATGATCTTTAAGGGCCCTTCCAACCCAAACCATTCTGTGATTCCATGACTTTGGCAACATTGTGATTCCTAGTACTGTCTTACAGGAAAAACTATCATCTCAGCCAGAAGTACTGCTGTTGGCTAGTGCTGTATTTCTCTTTCAGCAAGTGCAAAATAGATAATTGCTGCCCAAAGCTGAAGTCGATAGCAGCTCCCCAGACTTCCTTGTTTAAAGCACATTAAGCAGAGTTCACCAAGACTGTGTTCTTGTACTTGGTCCACTGGTTGTTCTGCATGTTCATGGCAGAATTTCCGTAATTAGAGAAGTGCAGGGAAGAAGTTTGGAGGCTTTTTGTCCCTTTGGAGATGTTTTCTGTGCATGAAAATGCCCTCAAGAAGATGGGGTAGCTAAATCCTATGCAATCGGGGAGGCTCATCTGTCTGCAGAGAGCAACACTCCAGCGTGCTAAAAGAAAGGGAAAGGCACAATGGCTTCTGCAGTTTACCAAACATAAAATCAATGTTATGTCGAAGCTTTCAAGTCTGGTGGCACAAAGCAAGCTGGGCTTCATCCCACAGTCCCAGCATATGAGGAAGAGGTATTTTTTATCTCATATTCCTGATGCAGATGGGCAATTTAAAATGGTCTGTTCTTGCGCTTGCTGTTCAGCCTCTCTCTGTTTTGTGTGGTCACCTCAGAAGTAAACTTGAGCCATTCTGTCACGTGGCTTCTTTCAGCTTGCTGCTAACAGTGTAAAGTGACACCGTGCCACCCTGTGTCTGGTAGGAAAATGTCCCCTCATCTAAAATACCTTTGGAACAGAGAAGGCTGGCAAGCACATAAAGAAAAATAGTAGAAGGTTGTGATAATAAACTAATTTTAATTTAAGACAGCTTAATCATGGGTTAGTTTTCTGATTCCTGTCCCTTTTGGAGCACAGGTTATTGTACTCCTCTGGAGTGACTGAGTACTGTGAAAGAACTTCCAGAAATTCTTCGAGTGGGCAGAGACCTGCTTTACAGCCTTTCACCACTTGCTCCTGCAAGGCAAAGAGACAGAATCACAGATATTGTGCACTGCCAAAGCCCTTTTTTGCTGCATGGTGAAGCCACAAGCCCAAGATTTGTAGGAAGGCCTTCCCATGGGGTCTCACCTCTCCACGGTACAACACGCGCACAAACCACTCCTTGGAGTGCCGGTGCTGATACAGTTCCAGGGTCACATCTGCAGCATAAGGTGGCCACTTGTGATCAAAGGTGCCCAGTGCCAGCAGGAGAGGAATAAGAGTGGAGTCATGAGCAGCGTAGAGGAAGAGTTTTCTGGAAAAAAAAAAAAGAAGGGAAAAGAAAAAAACAGACCTGGAATGTCACCTGTGTTCCTCCAGGGATAGGCAGTAGCACTCATTTTTCCAGCAGGCACTGCTTTTTCTAGCAGGTGAGCACTCCTTTTTATTCCCCACATTCAATGTCTTTCTGAACCAGTTTTTCACACTGACATCAAGTTAGAATTTGGAATGATTAGAGGAGGAGTTCTGTGCTGTACCTGGCCTTTTCAGCTGGATTTGAGGGATTTACTGCTGCTGTAATGTTCTTCTGTAAAGTATTGAACAGGAGGCCAATATTCATCTGAAGCATCTCTCTAGAAAAGAAGCAGAAATAATTTTACTAGTTGTAAAACTTTCACACAATTATACATGAAAACTTGAGAACCTGATTTTCTCTTATGATTTGATAACCTGAACTGAGTGTAGCTAAGAACTATTAAATGCAATTAATATGGCCAGTTTTTAGTTCAGCTGGTGTGACTGCAGAATGGGAAGGGCAAGGTGTTAAAAAGCAGTCTGATAAGGTGTGGCCATGTAAATAGCAATCTAGAAACTCTGTTCTCTAGGCTATTTTGTTTCCCTGATATTTTTGAGTGCATTTAGTTTCAGCTAGGGAAGATGATGCTGCAAAACAGCAGCTGAAGTGGTTTAGGGTCTTTGGTGAGGAGGGGCAGGATTCAAGAAAGTGGTTGCTATATTTAAAAAGTAGGTTTTATCCTCTTATTAAACAAAGAGATGATCTTTATACAATATCTGGTGGGAAGAAATTCCATCTACCTAATGAATACATCAGTGGGAATGGAAGTTGAGTGTGACTAACTCTCCTGGGTGTTGTGGGAATGGGCTAAATCAGTCTTTCACTACCTGAGATCTCTAATGCATGGTAAAGAAAAGACAGTCCTATGCTACTACCTGAGAAGAGCTGGTGAATGTGGCAGCTGCAAACAAATCTGAAAGGAAAATGACTGCAAGGCTAGCAACTCAGCCAGCCTTTACAAACAACTGTGGAGGAGGTAATTAACTGCATGTAGCAGCAGATTCTCTTTGCAAGTAGTTACATGTGTGCAGGACCTGGCATCACTTTTTCCGCTAGCGCCAGCACTTCTCAGCCCAGCTGTGCAGGTGCCATCCTTGGGATAAGCTTCCCAGGCTGGAATTTGCACTGTACTTGTGCAACTGCAAGGGCAGCCTCAGGGCACGGGCTGGAAGCATCTCCTCTTTTCTTGTTCTGCTTTTGCCATTGGTTCACTTAAACCCCTGTGGCAACTGAGGCCTTCACTGCCTACCTCAGTGGCTTACTGCTGCTTCTGGGAGACCACTCTCTCTCTCCATGAGGATCAACAAAAAGGGGTGCAAGCCCACATCCTGGTCTCCTCAGTGTGCACTCCTTTTTCCTAGCTCACGGTACTGACTCGAGGCCCTGAATTTTACACTGAGATGGCTGAGGCACAAACCTCATGAGTGGGCTCTGGTGGGGGAATCCAGCAGACAGGAAAGCATTTCTGTCTGCTGAAGTAAGCTGGTATAGCACATCCACCCCGGGTAAGACTGCCCCTGAGGCCAGAGGCATGGACACCGGCAATCACCTGGAACTGTCTTCCAGAATGAAAATCATGGAGTCAACAGATCGGCGCTCCACTGTCTGCTGGAAGCTCTTCAGTATAGGGCAGCTTGGCATACTGTGAGCCTGGAAGGAGGAGATGCAGCAGAGTGGTAGGGTTTGACCCCTTCTGAACCCAGCCTGAAGACACATGGATGACTGCCCACAGAAAACAGCTGCTCATGTCACACCATTTGTACTACAGTGTTGTACTGTGATACTCATGTGAGGAGTTTTAGGACGGTTTTAAACACACAGACTTCCTCTGTGTACCAAAAAGATCGATGCTTATTCTTTAGGATCCAATTTTGTGGGAAGTTTAACACATTGAGCCATTCAGCCAACAGACCAGTTATCATTAGCTCCAGCAAAAAAGAGGTACTAAGGAGGGGTAGAAATGTGCCCAACTTCCTTCGAGTAGCAGAAGCAGTCTGGCTCACAGGTAGTGTGCTGGAACTGGGATTAAGATGACTGTTAGGTGCTGAGTGCCAAAAAAGGGAAAGCACTTTGTAATCGGTAAGCAAGGCCCAATGCCTCTCTTAGTTCTACATTACACTTGGAAGAAATACTGGATTTCAAGGTAAGAACAAAAATACTGAAGACAAGTCTTCATCCATTCTACAGCAAGGATGACCCCACATCTTGCTTTTTCAAAAGGCCATGCTATTTCTATAAGCATTCTGGGTTGCATAGAAGGGTACTGGAGTGGACGTTGGTATCTGTGGGTGTTGGCACTGTGATTTCCTCCATGTACATGGTAAGAGGATGTTTCTTTCTGTGATAGTGCTACAGAATGGCTCAGCTCACCTGCTCAGCAAAAATGTTATCGAGGAGGACAAAAAAATCCACAGACTCATCACCATCAACACCCATCCTCTTCTTAATTTTTTTCAAGTCATCAGAGATACCTGGCTGATGCATAGCATCCTTCGACTTCTCCCTGTAAAGGAATTAAGAAAACAAAAATTTTTTCACACACCAGGCTTTCTATCTTTTTTTTTTTTCTTCTCATCACCCAGCCCAGTGGAGTTGTCTCACATTAGTGAAGGACAGGAGAGAAGCACTGAGAGATTCTTGATGTTGGGAGTCTGAGCTTCAGAAAAGGACAGATGCTGTATCCAGATTTCAAGGATCAGAGCTGGCTTTCTGCTCTCACAAAGGCAGGAGGAAAAAATTAAGATGAGATGTGAACACCCCAGAAGTGCTTCCCATAAGCAAGGGCTATGTATCAGCTAACAGATCTGGTCATACTGGAACAGTACAGGTCTGTGTCTTCAGGGAGTAGCCTTTAACTGCCTCGTGAAAGAAGAAAGAGCAGAAGCTTTGATCTGATTGCTGTATGGTGTGGGAAATGGGAAACACCTAGATACTCGCTTGTAGCTTAAATCCACCTTTTGCTTTGTTAGAAGCCATTTGCATCTTTATGCTGCTTTAAATTTTATTTTTAAAAATTTAGCTGAGAAGATCCATGTACTCCCTTGGTAGCCTGCAAGCTGAGGCAGTGCTTAGTGGAGCTCAAAAAGTCTACCTTGATACAGTCACAAAAGGTGCAGTTGGTGAACAGAGGGGCAAGGAGCAGCAGACCCTGCAGTTTACTCCTTTTTTGGACAGGTGATGCTACTCAAGGAGGCTGAATATGCTGCTTTTAGGGGCTGTCACCTCACCACTGTCTAGACCAATCCTTTGCCTGCAGAGCCAAACATTGCACAGTGAGTTCTTGCAAAGGAATTCTGACAGCTCTTGTATTCTGGACAAAAATATGCTAATGTACAGTCTAGCCAAACTGTACTCCCTTTTTCATTTTCCACCCCATGCCCAAACCTTGCCAAGCATTGCAGAGTACTTGACTCTGCAAACATGAGTGTTGCAAGTAGGATCTTCCTTATTTCACTTCATTAGTCTTCATTAAATGTGTCAAGGCTGAGTATATTTCAGTTTCTTCAAGGTATGAATGTGACAGGAATGTTGAAATAACCCCCAAACCAGAAGCTGAATATAAAAAGGAGGCCCAATATGTTCACACTTGGAAGGCTTGTTAAGGGATGTAGATGACATTAATTCTGCCCTGCAGCAATGCCACAGACTAACTGTACATTAGCTACTGATGAGTGTTTGCTAGACACAGACTAAATTAAACTGGTCTTTCAAGGAAAAGTCTCTATTTTATTTTCTTCTGCTGCCACTGCCTGGTGTATAATTCCACTTACCAAGTATTTTATACAACTAGCTAACCATTCCCAAAGAACAGTAAGTGGTAGGGAAAGTGGGAAATGGGAAGAAAATGTGCTGTTGTAAGTTACTACTGCTGAAACGCAACAGCAGTGAAATCATACGGGGAGATGTTGCTGGCAATTACCTGTTCAAGTATTTCAGGCGCGGGCAGTTGTGGATATTGGGGTAGAGCATTTCAGAGTTTGCTTCATCAGTGACAATGACAACAGGTCCTGTGGAACAAGAAGGAAGTTTCTGTGATCAGTACTGCATCTGTGCTTCTTTACACTGCTTTATAATCACTCCCACAGTCTTTGTGCTCAAGTCCAGTGTTACCAATTAGCAATTCCCCCCGAGCTAGCACCTGCAACACAGCCACTGTACTTGCTTCTGTGCATTTATTTCCACAGGGATGCCTGCTGTGCACCTTGTAAAGCTTCCCAGTTGTGTGTTCATTTCTCTTAGTGCCAAAAATTAGTCTCTGTGTCATGAAGTGTAAGGAGTTCCAGCAAGTCACTTCTACTTGTTTGTGGAGATGAATATGGAAGAAGCAGATGTGAGATCTTTAAAATGCAGAGCATATTTTTGGAACGTACAAGTAGTTATCAACTGCAGGATACAGGTGTAAGTTACTCCAGATACCGAACTTGTATCCAAGATACTTGGATTTCCCTGAGAAACCTTTTTCAGATGGGTAAATTTTTTGCCTTCTTGATTTTGAAGAGGGTTAACACTAACCTCCTTAGCAGGTCTGAAAGAGCAGCAGAAAGATATGCAAAGGGATGGAACAAGTGACAAGCTGGTAAAGAATCTACAGGACCAGGATAATTGGGGAAGGAAGCTAAGTGCAAAGAACAAAGAAGAAGTAACAACTAGGAGCCAGAGAGTGTTAGGATGCAGAAGGCGTGTGCATCTAGGGAAGACTAAGCAAGGAAAGGCACTATTCAGAATTCTCCCCAACCTTCTTTGTGCTGTTGGTACAGCCCAGCTAGCAGACACCGTGTGGACTCCAGATTCCGTAAAATATTAGTGGAACGGATGCTGAAAGAGAGAAAGCAGTTTGTGAGGTAGCACTTTCTCCTTCATGTTAACATGGCTGCAGCTGGGGAGGTCTTGCTGGAACTGAGGAATCTGCTTCCACCATGACGTTGGAAACCTGTGGTGGGACTCATCTTTTGTCACTATAGATATCTTAGGTAGACACCTATAATTTGAACTGCCCTTTAACTGCATGTCAGAGATAGTGGAGATAACAAACTGGTGCTTTTCTGATTTTTTATCTCATCCTAAACCAGATGCTCTCAGGATTACTGATGTGAGCAGCAGGGGTTGCTTCATCTCACTGAATTTTAGCTGTTTAACAGTGAGTTAATGTGTGCTCCAGAAATTCTCTGCCTTCACCACGAAAGTGCCTAACAGCACTGCCAATGGTTCAGCCTAGGTGAGATGAATCTATCCCTGGCATCACTCTCAGGACTGCTGGGCAATTGGATGCTTTGTGTCATGAATGAGTTCTAGTGCCAGGCTCTGCAGGCTGAGCAAAGAGGAAGGCCCAGGGATCAGGCAGTTTGCTGTGGGGTGGAGAAGAATATCCTGGCCAGAGTTTCTCTAGCACAAGGTTACTTGTTAAGAGGCAGGAAGAAAGGGAAGGTCCAGGAGGGAACTGAGAGACTCACAAGACCTCAGCAGGCGTAAATGTTGGTGAAAGAAACTTGACTTCTTCCATATAGTTTCTCCTCAGCCTTTCCCCCAGGGCAAATGTCTGCTGCATCCCCACTTTCGTCAGCTGTCCTGCTATTACACCACCCTAAGGGCAAAGAAGGAGAGGTCTCCAGTGGACCATGGAAATAAAAAGGTCTACAGAGGAAAGAGGAACCCACCAGGAAATATACCCTCACCTTAAAAACAATGGTTTTGAATTCCTCATCCAAGGGTGAGGAGGGTTGAGGTCCTCCATTTAGGTCTGTCACCACATAATCAAACTTAGTCTTAGCAGGTACATCTAAAATAGTGGGATGCCATTCCACCTGTTTCAAAACAAACAAACAGTGTTCAAGGACATTAAACCAAGGACTTTTAAGAGCATTAAACTAAGGTTGGAGTATTACACCGTGCTGCCTTGCCAAAAACACAACATGGAGACAAAGGGATCTCTTTACACAGCTCATAGAGAAATGAGAGCAGTGCTGCTCTCTGGATTTGCAGATCTGATGTGCAGGAAATGAAGCACTTGCTTTCCTCCCATTACAGGACAAGCATCTGTAGGAGATCACAATTGCTTCTGTTTGTTACACATTGAAAAGCTGCTGTAGGAAACTACCTGAGCTAACCCAGGCCACCTCAATGGAAGCTGGATCACTTGTGGTAACACTGAGCCACACCTTTTGAGCACTCATTGTGAGGTGCAGAATTTGGCCTTGGAGTAAAGTTCATGGGCACAGCAGCCCCAGGATGCCCATCCCTGTATCCTGCCCCTGAGGGCTCCCTGCAGTTCTCTCTGCTGTCATCTGTCCCAGTAATGTGCTATTGCTGTTCCACTTTAAAGAATCACAGAATTAATTAGGTTGGAAAAGACTTCTGAGATCAAGTCCAACCTGTGACTGAACACCACTCTGTCAGCCAGCCCACAGTGCCATGTCCCGTCTTTCCTTAAACACTTCCAGGGATGGTGACTCCCAACACCTCCCCGAGCAGCCCATTCCAATGTCTAATCCCCCTCTTTGTGAAGAAATTCCTGCTAATGTCCAACCCAAACCTCCCGTGGCATAGATTAAAAACATCCTCCTCTCATCCTGCTATTTATTTCCTGGGAGAAACGCCTGACCCATACCTAGCTCCAACCCCCTTTCAAGAAGTTGTAGAGAGTGATAAGGTCACCTCTGACCTTCCTCTTTTCCAGATTAAACACCCCCAGCTCCCTCGGTGGTTTCTCCTAACACTTGTGCTCCAGACCCTTCCCCAGGTCCGTGGCCTTTCTCTGGACTCACTCCACCACCTCAGTGTCCTTACTGAATTGAGGAACCCCGAACTGGACAGGGATGATCACTGCCCTGCTCCTGCTGGCCACAACATTGCTGATCCAGGCCAGGATGCCACTGGCCTCCTCGGCCATCCGGGCACACTCTGTCATGCTCAGTCGCTGTCAAGCAGCATCCCCAGGCCTTTTTCCACTGGGCAGCTTTCCAGCCGCTGTTACCCAAGCCTGTAGCGCGGCATGGGGTGCAAACTCCCAAATTCCGACGCTCTCCCCTTGGAAATTACTCTCGATATCGCCTCGGGGACGGGAATAAACACCAAATCATCAAGCTGCCGGGAGCAAGGCAGGAGCTCAGCAGCGGGCACGCCGCCGGCTCGGGGTCCGGACACCTCCTGCACCACCCCTGCCCTGTCCCCTTCCATCCCGTCTGGTCCCGAGCTCACCGGCGCTGCCCCCGGGATCGGCCGCAGCGGGGTGCGCGCCCCGTGCCGGAACACGACCTGCACCAGCCTCAGCTCCAGGTCCCGGCGCCGTCCGCCCTCGCCGTCGCCGCCGTCCCATCCGGCCGCCGCCGCCCGCCGCCGCTGCGTCCAGGCGGCCAGGCCGCCCAGCACCCACAGCCGAATCCCCCAGCCCATAGCGGCCCCGCCGGCCCGGCCGCAGCGCGGGGAACAGTGGGAAGCGCAGTCCCCGGCTGGAGCCCCGCCTGGAGCCGGGCAGAGGCGAGGACCAGGCGAGAAACTGCGGCTCCCGGCGGGCGCCGCGCCCGGGAACCATGAGGGCTGGGCGGGACCGGCGGCGCCCCCGCCCCGATGTGGGGGCATGGTTGTCACCCGAGCCCGCCGGCGTTCACGTGGCTCTGCTCGCTGTCTTTATTTAGTTAAAGTTCCTTGTGGGGCTCGCTGGCCGCCGGTGAGTGTGCACAGAAACCCCGTGTAGCGTTCCAGGCTTGATGAAGAGTGGCTGGAAGGCGACCCACTGGAAAAGGATCTGGGGTGCTGGTCACAGCGACTGAGCTGAGCCAGGTGTGCCCAGGGGGCCAAAGAGCCCAGAGGCATCCTGGCCTGGATCAGCAATGTTGTGGCCAGCAGGAGCAGGGCAGTGATTGTCCCTCTGTACTCAGCGAGTGTTGAGGCCACACCTCGAGTGCTGTGTCCGGTTTTGGGCCCCTCAGTTCAAGAAAGACATTGAGGGGCTGGAGCGAGTCCAGACAAGGAAAGGGTCTGAAGTGTTCTGAGAAGCCACTGAGGCAGCTGGGGGTGTTTAGTCTGGAGAAAAGGAGGCCCAGGGGGCACATTACTGCTCCCTACAATCACCTGGGAGGAGGGTGGAGCCAGGTGGGGTTTGGCCTCTGCTCCCAGAGAAGCGACAGAACAAGAGGATACGGCCTCAGGTTGCGCCGGGGAGGTTCAGATTGAGCATTGAGAGGGATTTCTTCAGAGGAATTTCTTCACAGAAAGGGTGATTAGATATTGTAATGGGCTGCTCGGGGAGGTGTTGGAGTCACAGTCTGCGGAGGTGTGCAAGGAGCAGGGCAAGGGTGAAGGAGAAAGAAGAGGGAGAGGATGGTGATCTGCACAAAGGTCACAGGGAGGGGCCGCTGCAGGTGCTGCGAGGTTGGCACAGACACCAACACGTGCAGAGCGGGGATTTTGGGCATCTCCTCGTGTCTCTCAAAGCCCTGCCGTTCCGGAAGGGTTACCTCAGCTTTCTGAGCTTAAGAGTATGTGAAACACAGAGGCACAACAAGAGCAGAGAGGGAAGGGGATAAAAACATTTCAGAAGCCAAGAAAATAACAAATGAAGGAATCAAGCCTAAATCTTGTGTTGCAAGAGAGTGAGGGGTCAAGAATGCTGAGGGGTGAGGGAACAGGAAGAAGTAGTTAAGAGGGGGAGGGAGGGAAAGCGGAAGGGAGATAGAGGTGATGTGATAGAAGTGAGCAGGGAGTGAGGCTCACAGTGAATTTATTTGTATTTCCATTCAAATGTTATCCTGGAAGAAAACGCCAGTTCCTGTGAAGTTGTGAAGACTGGGACTGCAGGGTCCCTCCTGGGTGGCCCTGGCTGCTGCCAAGCAACATTACTGGTGAGATATATTTTAGAGTCCACCACGCCACAGCAGGTGCGTGCAATTAGAGGAGAGCTCTCCAAAATAGCAAGCGGCTGTCAATTTTTTAGCAAATGGTGTTGCCCTGGTTTTTTTTACTTTGTCCAACTGTGTAGAAATTTATTCTAAGATGCAGCATCTTAACAGAAACATTTGCAAAGGACCTGTTATTTTTACCCTTCTGTTGCTTTTTGTGACCAGACGAGGAGCAGAAGGCTAATCCAATGGCCACCAGGGGTGGAATTTTTTTCACTGAAGGAAAGTAATGAGCTCTAACGAGCAAGCAAATTTCAGGAAACTTTCCACTCTGAAAGCAGAGGGCAGATTTCCTCATGGTTGGCATTGTAACCAAATTGCAATGATTGCTATCTTTGCGAAATATTACCATTGCTGTCATTTGCCTTTTACAGTGCTGCAAAAATGTTTCACGCCAGAACAATCTGGTTTATAAGTTTGCATTTACATCCTCCTTTTTTTGAAGAGGAAACTGAGTCATAGTTAGTTTTGTAGTTTGACCAAGTCATGAAGTCGTTGTGTGGCTGATAAATTGATAAGATGTGAGGCCAACTAGCAGGATTAGATTTTTTTGTTGTTGTTGTTCTACAATGTGGATTGAAATTAAATAATGCTTAAAAAATACCCACAAAAGAAACAATTTAACATAATGGGTTTGTGTGTTTTATTGTTTTTGGACTAAGTGAACACCTTGTCCCTGAACAAAGGTAAAGGATGGATGGCGCTGGGCTGGATGGTACTCTGAGCAACCTGGTATAGTTGAAGGTGCCCCGCCCATGGGAGGATTTGGAACTGGATGATCTTCAAGGCTCCCTTCCAACCCAGACCATGCTATCATTCTATGAAAGGTCTATCCCTTTATGGTGTAAATCAGAGTTTACCATAAAATGTTTGTATGGTAGAGGCATTTGGATGCCCCTTAGGGAGATGGGTTTATTTTCCTCCAGTTGGTAGGGGTCAGAAAAGAGACATGTTGGACTTACAGACTTCTTTGGTTCTTTTCCAAAGTGTGTTTTGCTCAGCGAAGAGAGTGAATTGGAAATGTTCTCCCACAGTTCTTCACCACACAGGCTGCAGCTGGGCTGGGAGCCTGGCTGCTGGAGGAGGGTGGCTTAAGCAGCCTAGTGTGACTGCCCAAAGTGTGCCACAAGCAGCTCCTGCTGCGTGATATTTCTGTGTGCCAGCCTTGTTTTGGGGCAGCTCCACCTCTGGGTGGAGTATGGGCTGCTCTGCTGTAGCACAGTGTTTTCCTGCCCTTCCAGAAAACGTCTTCCACCCCAAAAATGTTCCTATGACTGGCTTTCTGAGTGCAATGAAGGTGTTTTCAGTCTGGTCCCTTGAAGTGATCACAGGTACTGAAATCTCAGATTCAGTTCAAATGCAGCATGGGCAGGAGTTTGTGCAGGATTCATGTTTGGAATCACAGGCTGCTGCATCCTGCAGCCAAAAGAGCTTTCTCGCTTCCCAGCTCTGGAGCTAATGGTGATGTCTCTGTGTCTTGCAAGGACTGCTGACCACAGTGGCTATTATAAACCAGTCACTCTGGGCATGGAAGCTATATTGCCTTCACAAAGGGCTGAACTTTATAAATAAATTGTTTGAGTGTGCTGGGCTGCTTCCTGTGGAGCTGTATCACTCTTGTCTCCTCCAGTCTGTCTGTTGTGGTGAACCTTGTAGCCAGCTGCTTTGTGAGCAAGGCGCCTGGGGAAATGGAAGGAATGTTTCCACTCCTAAAGTCTGTGATCCTTTGGGGTGGAATTGGCAAAAATAAACCCCTAAATGCCACCGCAGACTGAGCTCTCCCTGCAAGACACCATTCATGGTACATTGTACAGATCTGACGCATCTTGTCTCATTTTCTGCATGTTTTCACATCAGTGCTTTACCTTCCAGCAGTGAAATGATGTATGTTGATACTTAGAGGTTATAATTTAATTTCTGAATTCCTGCAGGTTATGTGGGAGAGCCCTAGTTGTCAGAGTCTACTAGGACTAGAAGTCAGAGTTGTAATATTTAGGGCTGGCATTGTGAGGAGATTTTTGGAGATTTTCTTCTATGTATTTTAGAAACAGGTCATCAGACAGTTGTTAGTTTTCTGCCTCTTTTACCTGGGAAGATGTGGGTTTTCCTCACCTTTCTTTGTGATTTCCAGGCTTGGGCATTTGGTCATTGTCGGTGTGGCAGTGGAAGAGCTGGAAGCTGGCTGTGTGCTGGCAACATACCGACTGTGCCAAGGTTCAGGCCCTGCCCAGTAACCCAGCACAGAAGATGCATTCCCTGCCTTCTGTTTTTCTTTTGTTCCAACTTTGTCATCCTAAACTGGATGATGCCTGCAGCCATCTGCTGCATTTGGTAGTCTGCAGCATCATGCCGACTCAATTATGCGCCGCTCTGGGAGAACAGCAGGCCGGTTTTCTCTTCAGCTTTGAAAGAGTGCTTTTCCCTTGCACAGGAAGGCTGAGGGAAGTAGGAGCCTCCAGAAGCAAGCTGGATCAGCTGTTCCCAGCCTGGTCAGGTGGACTCTCTGTGCCTCTCCAGTCCAGGTGTGGTGGGAGAGCTGCCAGTCTGTCACCGTGCCCGAGATGCTGTATCCTGGGACTCGGTGCTCCAATGCCATGGCAGATGTACTCCCCTGTGGCAGCACTTAACCATTTGGCACTTCTAAGCTTTATCACCTCATTTACTTTTCATGGATATATATTAAACCAGGGGTATTTCTATTAAACCAAATGTTTGGGGATGATAAGAAATTAAAAAGGAGATGGTGCAAGTGTAAATTACATTTGCTTTTTTTCAAAACAGCCAGGAGGAAAGGGCTGCGAAGAGATGATGTTGAGCCTTACAGTGGACTCTCCTAGCAAAGTTGTTTTGTTATGCTTTCATACTCAGAGAGAAGTGACCACGCAGGAGGATTTATGTGTGTGATTCAGCCTGTGACATCAGTCTTCTTCCTGTGATGGGCAGAGGAGACATAACTGAAATCTGGGTTGAAATGTTATCTTTTGGTTTTCCCTTTTCTTTTTCCTTTTTTTTTCCCCCCCCCCCTGCAGGTTTAGGATAAATTTTGAGACTCCAGAACTGCTTCATACTTTCTTCTTCACTTTCCCTGCAGGTAGTGGACTTGATGGGTTTCAACATGCAGCCACTCACGTTTGCTGTTTGAATCCTTCTGGGCTGTCCATAGTGCCCTGATCCTTTTTCCCCTTCAGTAAATTCTCCTCTACTTTACATGAGGATAGGGGTCAGATCAAGTGCTGGGGAGCTAGAAAACAGGGACTTGTGCTATTTACATTTAAGACATTTCTGGCCCCACCAGCTGTTCCATGTGTGTTATTTTCAGAAGGGCAATAATCCACAGGAGGTCAAGAGGGTGGAATTGTGTGAATATGTTGGGTGAAGGAAATCAAGATGCTTGGGAGTACCCAAGCCTTGTCATGACAGAGAGTCTGGATCCCAGATGACTCTGGCTGGGAGAACTCAAGGAGAGTTCTCAAAGTGCTGCTTGCATGGCTAGGAAAGGCTGCTCAGCTGGGTGTTTGTTAGCTGTTTTCAAGAGTCATCTGTGTTTACACTGCTGGCAGGACACCTGTTCTTTTTTTGAATAATAATATGTGTGTGTGTGTGTGTATGTGTGCGTGTATTGCTGCATTTCTGCATTTATTTTTAGTCTATCCTAAAAAACCCCAACAGGTTTGAAAGATGCTGTGGATTGTGAGTGGTGCCTGGCGGCATTGCTCACATTGATGGTTGTCAGAATTTCCATGCTAAATCTCTGCTTTGAAAGGTTTATATCTCATCCTTCTATTCTTGGTCCTGCAGCTCTCATACTCTGGAAAAAAGAAAAGAAAAAAATAAAATAAAACCCCGAAAAATTAGGAACTTTTTAAAAACTACATATTTCCCTGCAGGTTTGTGGAAATCAGACTTGTTGGCTTTAACAAGAGCTTTTTCAAAGCAGACATTGAGTCTTGTCAGTTTATTTTTCAACATCTAATTGCAAATGTGTGTCAGGTCTCTAATATGTTTCATACGGTGAAATGGAGAAGCTGTTCTACATATCTGGCTGATACAGGCACTGGACGGTGTAAAATGTCAGGGAGCCAACAGCATTTAGCTCTCTACCATCAGCTCTGAGGAAGCATAAAACCAGCTGAATTATGGCAGAGGTTGGGCAGTCGCCACTTCTGGTGTGACACCAGTTGCAGAATCACAGGGTGAGTGCTCCTTGTATCAAGAACTAGCAGAGAGATGGGTCATACCATGGTTTTGTACATTTATAAATGAAGGACGTGCATTTTCTATTGCATGCAATCAGCAAGAGAAATACAGTACAAAGCAGCAGTTGATAATTTTAAGAAATACGTAGTTATCCCTTATTCGTTTTATGGGCCATGTTTTGGAAGAGTCTCCCATCCATGTAGTGCAAAGCAGGTTGCAGTTGTTCATCTGCACCATTCCCTGGTGAAGTCCTACACACATCCTGATGATTCCTGGTGCCCACCCAGAAGAGAAGATGTTGGGAGGAGATTTAAGAGTGCCCTGATCCTGCTGAGAATCCATGGCAAAACAGGCAACAGCACACAGGAACCTGACTCATGCAACAGTTCCAGAAGGCATGAGCTGCATCTCTTCTGAGAGTTTTCCCAGGTTGGGAAAGCTGTTGGAATGTTGGCTGCAAACAGTACATTTGTGTGCAGGCGGTAGGCACTAATTCAAAACATGAAGGTAATGAACTTGAAACTGGGTCCTGATGCACAGTGAGGAGCGTGGAGGGAGCACTGGGAACTTGAGCTAAATCAAAGTCAGGGCAGATTTCTCATGCAGCATTCAGCAGGCTGTTCAAACTCAGATTATCTTTTGGCAGATGGGGGTAGCACTTATTCCCTGTCTCTCCAGGAAGGCTGTGAGGTAGCAAAAGTACATGCAGAAGACTTTGTATATGCAAGAGCTCAGCTGTTTTTTTCACACTGTATTAGTGGCTGTTTGAATGACAGATACGACCTTTCCTTCAGGTCTTTTCTGACAGCTCCAGACCCTTATGGTTATGAAAACACTGCTATTACAAAATGGAAGTAGTTGGGTTGCTTTTGTGCGTGTTGCATGGGTGCACACACAGTGTTGCTCTGTGTGAAGACACAGAGTTTGAACTCTTTTATCCTGATTTGTCTTCCCCTGCAACTGATTTTTCTGAAGACACAAATGTGTTTTGTTCTGGTTCCCCTGTATATCCATTGCCCATCTCAGGTCATTACATTCTTGTGGGCTCTCAGCACCTCCTTAGTGGAAGGCAGGGGCCACTATATTTTTTCAGATGGGAATTTCAGGCAGGCAAAGCCAAAGATGACTGGCCTGTTGTCAGACAGAAAACTTCTTGGAGTAGGAACCTGAGGGCACTCTCCAAATTTCCAGGCTGCTGCCCGAGCTGCTTGTCCAGGCTCAGTGTTATCTTTTGCTGCTGTTCTGATCCCATCTGGCTGTCAGCTGTACCAGCCAGTGCTCTGTGGGTATTTATGCTGCTGCCAGTTCTCATGTCTCAACTGGGAGTCATTTAATGCGGGTGACCGAGATTCCTGGAGAGGAAGAATTCGAAGTATCTCAGACAATGGTATGGCTGACATAGTTTTTGTCATAAGACCATATTTTAATATTAATTTTAAGGATTGTTGACACACATGAGTTTTTCTTGGGCTTCAGGATCTGTGGTTTCAGCCATAAAATAGGGTCAGAGGCACAACAGTCTTGGTATTGGAATTTAATATCTTCCTCTTGTGAATAAATAGAATAAATAGGAGGAGAAATATATGTTTCAAAATTTCCAGTGGCGGTGAGATTTTAAGAAAGAGGCAGCACAACATTTTTCATGATGCATTTGGCATTTTTGAAGAAAGATTCCTGGTAAAGCCTGAGTGCAAGTCAACAGAGTCAACACTTGAGTCAGAGAAGGGAATGGGGCACATCTCCCTTAGTAGAAAAGTTGATTGCATGTTCTCTTACTCTCAATTACCCTAATTTGAAGTGGAGAGCTAATGAATATTGCTAAATGATTTGAAACAAACAGCAGCACTGTGGACAAAAAATAGTCATTATGAGCTGCAGTGTATCAACCACAGTGAATTTTTCACAGATTCGTAGGTTTTAATGCTGGGGTGACTGGCCTGGCTGTTTGCTTAGTGTAGGGGAGAGGACCTTACCCAGTAATTTCCAATGGGGTCAGTAACTTCTATTGGTACCAGTGTACACCTTTTTAAATCCCATCACAATAATTAGAAATCACCTCATCCCTAGACTGTACTTTCCAATTGTTAATTAAGATAATACTTGTCATTGTAAGAGTGCTTCTGTTAGAAGAGCAGGCAGCTGTCAGAAATGTTGTTCTTTTTGGTAAGAACTGGCATGTCAGGATTAAAATCCTCCTCACCTTTGTCTTGGGAAGTGAAACAAGCTGCAGACTCCCACTGCAGGCCAGTCTGTGGTGCAGAGATGCTGGGGGTGACATGGGAGATGACACTGCATGGAAGTACAGAGCAGCAGGGCCTGTCTGTGTCTGTGTTTGTGTGCCTGAGATGCTCTGGATGTGTGATGCTGTGAGGTGCATGCGCTCTGCAGCTTTGCTGCTTGCTTAGAAATGCACCTGGTGTGATGGCAGCCCTGATTTGGGGTGTGGGAGGAGTGCTTTGGAGCGTGCCAGGTGTGCATTAGGGCAGGAAAAGGGATAAAGTACCTCATGTTTTTTCCTTTGATGATCTGGAGTTCTCAGGTACCTCACTGTGATGTGCTTGAGTGGTCAGAGGTGTCCATTAGGAATCAGTGAGGATTATTCCAAGTTCTGTTTCATTTAATGAATGTCTTTATTGTTGATTTAGGACTGAGCACTTTAATGAACTTTTCAGAAAGTCCTCAAACTTGGCATTTCTCTGGAAATGTCAGAGATGAATCTTGTGAAGCTAGAAATAGGGAAAGCAAAGTGTAACTATATCCTAAAAAATACAAAGCCACAGAGGGAAAAATAATCCAGAGGAGAAAACAGGTGAGAAAAGAGTTCTCATGATCTGCAAGGGTTGGAAAAAAATGAATTGAACTGAAAGTGAAAAATTAATATGAATTGGAGAAAAGTACATTTTTCTGTGAATATGCAACAAAGATGATGGTGATTTCTGCTATGTATGTGTACCTAAGTGCTTTCTTGAGTCTGGGATGAAGTGTAAGAAAAGCAAGGTGGGAAAGAAAAGACAGTTTCACTGGACTACACAGTTTTGCAATGGCTAATTTTGGATACTTGTTTCTGAAAAGTCTTGCCTGTAGCCTGGCACACATCAAACTGGTTCTGTCAGAAGCACTTTTCAACCTCAAACTTTGTTCCCAGGCCGAAGAGCTGGCACGGCATTTACTCCAAAACCCAAACAAATAGCAGCAAGTTTCTGACCTCAGGCTTGCCTCTTGCTGCTAATCTGATTCCTTTTAAGGGTAGGAGCTGGTGGTTAACATGATTTCTAGTGAAACCCTGCTTGCAGCTGAATATGAGAGTGTTGGGTTTTGCTGGGGCTGTTGATAAAAATGTCACGGCCATACACCCATATCCAGTTTCTAGGAAAATCTTCCAATACGTCTTTTGCGTTCTTTATATTGTCATATGGCTGACCATCACTGACATGCCTTCTTAAGATTATGTTCATGTCCAATAAGAGCATGAAATTTAACTCTCTCTTGGGTCCCTACCAGTTCATTTTGACCTCTAGCTTGGCCCCATCTGTTTTACCCCTTCCTGTCTAAAACAACTTTATCGTAAAGAGGAGCTCTCACATACAAATAGTGAGTCACAAATCCCAGCTCTGAGTAATAATCCCTGAGCAGCTCCCTGCTGTGATCCAGCCCCAAGAGGTGGAGATGTTCTCTCAAAAAATAGCAGGGGTCTGCAGCAGCCTTGGTCTTGCTCCTGCAAACGCTGCAGTGAGGTTGTTTTTCTTGCCTGTCATGTGCCAGCCAGAATTTGTTATAATATAGAAATGAAAAGAGAAAAACTGCCTAATCTTCTAATAAAATGTAGCCACCTCGAGGGAGGAGTGGCTTAATATAGCAGACCTACAGGCCTCAGTCGGGGAATAATTCTAAAGGAATATGTAAATATTGCAGTTTTTCTGCGTTTTGCTTTCTGACTTGCTCTGGGGGAGCGCTTTTTTCCTACATACGTGGGATGATTGCTTTTATTCACTCAGAGACCAGTGGGTTTGTGTTAATGGGTTGGCTTTGAAGCCTGGCATGTGAGAGTAGAGGGGAGTGGGTTTTATGCTGGTGCTGCAGTGTGTTCGTAGAATCATAGAACCACAGAATCATAGAACGTGTTGGGTTGGAAGGGACCCATCAGGCTCATCAAATCCAACTCCTGGCCCTGCACAGGACACCCCAATAATCACACCATTGCCTGAGACCATTGTCCAAACACCTGAATTCTGTCAGGCTTGGTGTTGTAACCACCATTTCCACCAGGCAATACGTCACAGTTCTCTTTGGTGTTTTATTTTACTAATCTAAATGCACTTAATGGTCCTTAGAATGTCTTTTGGTGAGTATTTATTGCATACAATCTCCAGTGGAGGTGTGTTGTTTGGTTTCTGATTGGCTGCACAGCACTGGATTGGTTACACAATCTTGTTTGTGCTTCCCGAGGGCTGGAGGAACACTGAGCCGCCTCTGGGGTGGATATTGGCCCATATGAATTTAAAATTTGGTTTCCTTGACTGACGTTTACTTTCAGAGAACTCTGTTGCCCGTCAAACTCAATTGCTCAAATGTCTGTGGGAAACCAGTGGTGGTATGTGAATGTGGCCTCAGCAAATTCATTTTTAAAAATATGAACCAATGTTCACTGGAGAAAAAATGAAGCATTTCTGCATTATTTGACTACAGTGAGTCTTACAAGCTCATTTGATCCTCTTTCTTTTTCTGTCATCAGATTTTCATGACAAAGTTATATATGTATGGTATTACAATTCCCAAGCTCCCCAGAAAGATCTTTAATCATCTAGACCATATAAGCAACGAACACTGCAGGCAAAAGCAAAGCTATTAATTTTGCACTTCAAAGTCACAGTTTTTTTCCCCTACAAAGTGTATCTTATAGACTTGCCACTCTCCATCCTCATTCTCAGTCTATCCATACCTCTGGTGCCCCCACTACTCGAATCACTGAAATGGTCTTTATTCACAAATGTGTGCAGAACCTGCCATCAGCACTGTACAGGGTCCCCTCCTGTCACCTCTGCTGGGAGGAGGTGCTGGATTCCCTCAGGGGCACTTAGAGCCTTCTGGCCACGATGCATGATGCTCCCAAGGGAGCTCCCCTGGGAACAGCAGTTCCCCTCGTGCCTCTGTTAGTCTTAGGCTTCCCAGGAGGCAGCAATGCCAGCAGGGAAACTGCTCTGGAGTACCTGCCATTGCTGTGCGTCAGGCTCTCTGCTATGCTATGCTGACCTTTTGAGCTCTGAATTTCTGCCTTCTTTGTACTTTGGCCATTTGCAGTCCAGTCAGGCATGGTCTCATTCCTGTGAACACACAGTGCTTTTGTTCTTTGGGGTTTGGGTCTTCCTAATTCGTTGGCCTCAGTGATGTTTCATGGAAAAGTGTTTGAAGGGGGATTGTGCAGTCTGTCATCTTCTTACCTATTCCCTTCTAAGAACAGTCTGAAATGTTACCAGCATTGAATTTGCTTGAGTATTGTCTTTCCCACATATTCTGAAAGAGGAAATAGCTTGCTTGACCCATGTCCTCTAGATCAGCCATTACTTAAGTCTCTCCCTCAATTTCTCCTTCAAATTTCTCTTACCCCGGTCAGCTGTCCCACTGTGCTGTTTGTGGAGAAGAACTCAGAGGCATGACCTTGTCTCAGTTCAATACTTTATTAGTTTTGGCATTCTATGTATTTTTAAATATAGGTTTTCCTTTTATAGGATTAAATATTTCTGTTTTAAAGGCTTGTTGAGACACATTTCTCTGTTTTCCTGTCTCAGGCTCAGCAGCTGATCAGCACAAGGCTGTAGATCAGAACTGACTTCTGTCTCCTTCAGATACCAGCTAGAGGAGGAGATGGTTTGAGATGTGCTGACCAAAGAGATGACTGGGCTTGGTGTTTCTGTCAAATGTTGGTTCCAGCTCTTGCTGGAGAATTCACAGTTCTGACAGTCTGAGCAGTCCCAGCAGGTAGAAATGGAGAAAAGAGGGGCAAGAACAGAATGAAAAGCTCTCATGTTTCCTCTTTGCTCCCTCTCAGAGCATTGTCTTTGTAATGCTGCCATTTAAAGATTGAGTACCTATCCAAGGACTGAATTTAATATGTAATGTTGATTCAAGTTGCTACTATAAGGTTGTCTACCCATCCATCTGGTACAAAGCAATATATACTAAATCTGTCTGAAAGGACAGGCCAGCCTGAAGTAAACGTGCTCCTATCATGGTGTGACAGCTTGGCCAGCCTTGACAGTGGGTTCCAAGAATCACAGGTTTATGGTCTGTCAGCTAGTGCAAGCATCCATCCATCAAATATCCCCCACGTGTTATACCTAGAAGACAGAACCGTGGAGACATTAAGAAATGGGTGGCAGAGGGAAATTATCTGCTTTGATACATTCAGTCCCTGGGATAAGAGAGAGCTGGGATGGTTGTACTGCCCTGGTCTCAAAGATCACCAAAACCCCACATGTGAACATATTTGGGTCATAGAGGTCTGGTCTGAGACAGCACAGAGGAGATCCTTGTCCTTTTTTTCAGCTCTACCTTGCCCTCCAGCAGAGACAGTAGCTCAGAGTTTTTAAAGTTTGGACTATTGCTTCTTTTAAACCACAGATGGTTTATTAAACAAGGTCTGTGTTCATGCTTGAATGGCTTTACTAAACATTGTCACTCGGTAGCCACGGGGAGTGCTCCTGACTTCCCCATTGCCTGTCTCTCGCAGCAAGGTGGCACCCTAAGGGATAGGCATGCTTAGGGCGGACACATGCCAGTTAAAAACCCAAGGTCTGCAGGACCAGTCCTGCCTTCTTGCTGCATTGTGGGGCTGTGGCTGCTCAGGTGGCATCCTCACTTCCTGAGCTGAAAACCCCCAAACCACAGCTCCTTAATCTTAAAGGGTCTCTGTAGTTTCTAGTGCAGTTAAAGGTCCTTGTCTCAGTGTCCATATTGAATTCTGGATTATTCTTTATGTCCCCTCTCAGGCTCCTTGCTGGGACCCAGGTCTCCAGCTTCCCAGCCTGCAGAATCCCATGGGATGGGAGATTGTGTGGAGAAAGTAAAGAAGGGCACTTCCTTTGGATGGGCAAGTGGATCCAGGGCCAGAAGGAGGGAGCCTGTGAAAGTTGGCAAGTGGGAGAGCAAAGGATAAATTTCAGAGGAAGGACATAGCTGAGGTAAGAAAAGGAATTTCTTTGGGCTGGGCAAATACATCTTAAGAGATTTGAGTACCCACAGGAACGCTGCAGAGATGGTTAGCGGTGGATTCTGTCAAGCCCTCTTAAAAAGACTTCAGGGCTTGGTTACTGCATGGACAAGCAATCAGATGCATGGGGGACAGGTTTTGCTTCCCTCTTCCTGCTGAGTTGGCTTCACATCACAGGTGTCCTCTCTGGGTACAGAGGTGTGCTAGGATGTGCAAAGAGATGCAGGGAGAAGCATTTGCAAGAGGATGGAAGCTCTGCTCCCTGACCAGCTCCTCCTTCCTTGGTAATGCAGAGGCAGGCAGGGGAGCTGGGGTTGGATTCCTGTCAGCCAGTCAATCAATCATTTCCCTGTGTTCATTATTTATCCCCCTGGCCAAACCCTTCCCTCATTCCTGCCACTCTGGGCAAAGGGAATTTTTGTGATCTCTGAGCAGCAGAGGCTGGCGGGCAGCCTGATCCCTGCTAGCAGCTCATTCTCAGCCATGTGAGAGGAGAAACATCCACAAGGAGAGATGGAGTTAGAACTTTATTAGGAGAAACCTAGACACAACTGACTAAAATCTCATGTTAGGGAAAACACACAGGTCTTTTCAGGATTTAAAAAAACAAATATATAAAAACTTACAAACAAAAACATGGTTTCCCCTGTCTAAGTGTGAATGTGTATTTAAATGTACAGGGAGCTGTACCAAAGCTGTGTGTCAGGAGCAGGGGTTCACTTTCAGTGGCCCTAAGAAAGGGAATGGCTCAGTCCCCTCATCAGCTGGTCTCAGGCCATTTGCTTGTGCAGTCCAGTGTTGGGAAGCTGTGGCCTGTGTCTGAAAGGGCAGTGTAGGGTAAACAACAGGCAGTAGCTTGGCTCTGTTTAGCAGATCTTTAACAGAGGGATGACAGCTCTGCACTGAGAAAATGTATCTTGAGTGGGAGCTGCCTGCAGACCTCACCCACCAGACTCCCAGTGCAGCCTCAGGCCACAATGGTTGCTCTGGGAGAAAAAGAAAGGCCCAGTCCATGGGTGATATTTAGCACCGTGTGTGCTAGGGATGGAGTGGAGAGGATGGCCTGGTGGCAGAGCAGAGCCTTGATGTGAGCATAAATAACTTGACCTGTGCTGGCTGTCAAGCTCGAGAGAGCAGGCAGGAGCTGAATGATGTGCAGGACCTGAGCAGGACTCCTTCTGCTTGCAGAGGATGCTGAAGTGTTTTGGTAGGTTGCTGAGAAGATACAGGCCGTACCTCTTCTGCAAATAAACAAGATGCGTTTCTCTCAAGGGGGCGGCTAGCAGCACCCTTTCAGCAGAATTCAGGTTGCTTGAAAGATGAGTTTCAAAAAGGGAAAAACCACTTTGTTTCTACACGATACTCGTGAGATATCTGTTCTCACAGGAGAGTCTCTATTTCTGTTAATGGATGTCTTGCTTAGGATTGGTGACATAAGTGTCTTGGGAAAATTCCCCGGTCTTCATCAACTGGTCATCTAAGTGATTTCCCTGGGGCCAGTCTGCTTTGCTGACTTAGGAATGAGCAAGGGATTCCAATGTTAGATGTGAGGCAGCTGTGCACTGGGGACCACAGATGTCCTTATTTATGGGGAGGAGTTGTTACATACATAGTGTCAAAAATTCAAGTAGGATTTATTGTGTAGGTAAACTGGTATAAAATATCTGGGCTCAGGTAGAGAAAGAGAAGGTTAGAAAGAGCCAAAATGAAGCAGATGAGAAAATCTTTCTTTCAGAAAGCTGACTGGTGTGTTTCTGTTCCCTGCAGGTGAGAGAAGCTTCACCTCAGTATAACTGCCAAGCTGATGTTGCAAATGTTGATGTAGACATCCAGTCAGTCTGTTGAATACAGTGTTGCAGTGGATACCCACTGGGCAGGAGTCTGCTGGCCTGTGCTCTACCAGACTAAGGGTGGGTTGTCTCTAATCCCTGTGGGTCTTATGGTGAAAATACAGCTGAGGACTTCATATCCCAGGATTGATGTCTCTCTTCAGTGCCCGTGGCTGCCCATGCCTTGAGCTGTGAGAGGTGCTGTCTGGAAAGGATAGAGAGAGTATATTAAAACAGGGAGGTTAGGGGCGAGAGTTTGGAGTCCACTTTGCAGAAGTTTTACTGAGTGCTGGGGCAGCTCCTTCTCCTCAGCCCTGCTGGAGACAGGTCACACAGACAAATCATCCGACCTTGCCTTGCTGCTGGCACGGCTGGCCTTGCTGAGCCGGCGTTTCTCGTTGAAGTAGTTCTCGGGGAAGGCAGGTGCTGCACATTCGCTGGCCACCTCTGGACTCTCCACATAGCTGGACTTAATGAAGGGCCCTTCCCCAGCAGCATCCTCCTGGCCGTGGACCCTCTCGGTGGCGAAGTTGGCGGTGTTCTGCTGGGAGGCCATCTTGTTGCTGAAGGGGCTGATGAACTTCCCGTTGGGGCTTGACAAGCACTGGTTAAAATCCGGCGGCGGGGTGTACATCTGTGCCCTCTCCGCCTGCGGGGCAGACTCCAGCCTGCCGGGGGCTGTGCTGGGGCTGGCTTTGTAGGACCGGGAGCACCTCTCTTTGGCTTTCTTCCAGCCCAGGTGGTACAGCTCGGCCAGGCTGAGGAAGAGGGAGAGCACTGCCACAGCCAGCATGAAGACGATGAACACGTTCTTCTCCGTGGGGCGGGACACGTAGCAGTTGACGGGGTGGGGGCACGGCGCCCGCTGGCAGATGTACAGGGTCTCCAGGAAGATCCCGTACAGCACGTACTGCCCCACAATGAAGGCCACCTCCATGGCAGTTCGAATCAGAATGCTGTAGACGTAGGTGTTCAGCAGGCTGCCCCTGAGTATGATCTGGCCTCCTGCTTCATCCCAGCCAGACAGCTTAGTGTCCTCTGCCACGGAGCACTTCTGCTGGTAGTATGTGTTACCGCTGTTTTTGTTCTCTTGGGCCTCCATTTCTGCCTCCTTCATCTTCCTCTTCTCCTCCATGCGCACCGTGTGCATGGCGTGGCCCATGTACACCAGGGACGGGGTGGACACAAAGATGATCTGGAGGACCCAGAAGCGAACGTGGGAGATGGGGAAGGCCTTGTCGTAGCAGACGTTCTCACAGCCGGGCTGCTGAGTGTCACACATGAAGTCAGACTGCTCATCCCCCCAGGAGGACTCCGCGGCTGTTCCCAGCACCAGCATCCGGAAGATGAAGAGCACAGTCAGCCAGACCTTTCCCACCACTGTGGAGTGTTTGTGCACCTTCTCGAGGAAGTCTCCCAGGAAACTCCACTCCCCCATTTCTGCTCACCAGGAGGGGTGAGAAGTCTTGAGAGCTGAGTGCAAGCCTCTGTTGGGAGAAAAGAGAGAGTGGTTCTAAGGAGGGGTAGGAAACGCCCAGCTGGTAATGGATAGAGTGAAATGAGTTTTTATGTTTTGTGTCAGAGGAAATGTTTTCATTTGACCTGAAATGTATGAGGTCTGGTTTGCTAAAAACTTTGTTTCACATCTGCTGGAAATCTTGTGTTGTGTTTGGTTTTTTTTTTTTCTTTTAAAATTCAGCTATTGAAACAAAAGGTGATCTTTTATACATAACTCATCTACAGCCTGCTAAATGAGTTCCCAAAACCTTGAGGGCAAGCCAGATTTATTTTTGATTCAGAAAGTCCTTTCACTGTGATCTGCATATTGCATCCTCTGTGGACTGGGTAGTTGAAGCAGCATTCATCTATCTGTAGACTGCACTCTGGAAAATCCTTAGGAGGCTGATCCCCTGGGAGATAAGAGTGGAATCTACATCCTGGCCTGAGCAGTGGCACTGTCAAATGTTGCCTTTGTGTAATACCTGCGCCAACACCTGGAATGTGAAGTGCCTGCAGCTCTGGGCTTCCTTTATGAGCTCAGTGCCACCCCTGATGTGCAGAGAAAACCTTTCTGTTGCCCACCTGCTCCCTGTCCACAGGTTCTGCTTTGGTTTTGCAGTGTTGCCAGCTGCAAGTGTTTCCTTTACAAGCTGCAAATGTTTAGGGGAGTGTAAAGACTTTGGTGGGCTGTGCCAGGAACCCTGATCTGCTGCCATCCTGTCATGCCTCTCTGAGAGGGAACTGCTGCAAAATCTAAATGGTGGGTCTTGTTCCTTCTGCTTTTCTTAAATTCTGAGGAAAAATTCACAGTTCAAATGAAACAGACAAAGAAAAAAGCCTCCTTTGAAGTGCCTCCCAAGGACCAGGAACTCCTGGGAAGTGCTGTTGGTAGGTGGTCTGATGACAGGAAAGGATTGCTGGACTGGGAGTAAGATTGCAAAGTGGAGATGCAGGAGAGCCTGCTTCAGTTTTGTTTCTGACTCTGGCTGACTGTTTCTGGCCAAGTCACTTAACCTGATGGATAAAAAGAAAAAAGTGGGTTTAATCCATCTTTTGTGGGGTTCTGTGGGAGTGCTTGAGCAATCATTTGATCCAGTTATGGTCACCATACTTACCTTCCCAGGGCACTGCAAAGCTCTCCCTGGTGAGAGTTAAGGGCTGGGTGCTATTAAGTATGCACTATTACCTTGGAGCTAATGTCCTCCCACAGTAATTCTTTTGGAAAATAGCTTTTTAATAAGTAAATGTAAAAATAATAATCATAATGAAATATTAATAACACTAGTCAAGGTAAATCCCAAAGCCACAGGAACCAAATTGTTAACTCTCCTTTATTGTTCCTTGTCCTGTCTTTAGGAGCCAATTATTTTTATAGTGCAAAGAACATTTGTGGAGAGCAGACACTGTTAAAAGCTGAAAATTTACCGTAGCAATATTGTGTAGATTTCATGTGAGCAAAAGCTGCAGAACAGATACACTTGTTGAGGGAAAAATATCCTCTCCTCTAGTTATGTGAGTGATATAATTTAATGTAGTAGCACACACCATAATTCATCCCATTGTTTGTTCCTGTTCTGTGTCCAGCTACAGGGGTGGATGGGATAAAGATCAAAAGTTGAATCTTCAGATTCCTGGTGCTGCTGAAGGCTGCCCTGGGGAAGGTGAGGCTTGCCCAGGTACAGAGAAAGGGCAGTGGCCACTTGCTACCCCACCACCTGTCGGAAGCTGTGTGAGCAGGGAGAAGGAACATTCAGGAAGCAAAGGATGGGGTTTGGCCCTTTCCTGCCCTGGCAGGCGTGCTGCAATTATGCTGATGGAGATCCTGGTAGCTGCTTGGCACATGCAGAAGCTTTGATCTGCTGCCAGCCTGAAGCTGAAGGAGCAGTAACACAAAAAATCAGCTGGTCTTTCTGACTCTCTCATCTGCACTGGTGCAAACTGGTGAACGTGTGGGTCTGTCTTACCTTCTGAAATGGCTTTGGTGCAGGTACTGCATTCCGGAGAAATTACCATATGGCCTTGTTCCAAGAGCACCACGGGATTAAATACAGGTAGATAAATCAGTGATGGGAAATATTTACAGACTGTGGCACTGAAATCAGCATGTTTGGTTTTTTTCCCCCAGAGTGCAGAAAGGCAACGAGCTACCTACAGCTCAGAGTTACATGTGTCCTACATCACTGCTGCAGCACAGCTGTATGTGTGGAATATTCCTTACAGGGAAGCATGAACAATGGTGGGTGTCTTCACTTTTCCAGGTGAGTTTATGTTGTTTACACATGCCTTTTCTTGTTTCACCTTGTTGGTAGTGTAAATATGAACACAGTTCTCCTTGGCTGCGCAAAGGCTGAGTTTTTCTTACTGCTGTAGGGAAGTACAACCACAAACTGAGCCCCTCTTCCCATCCATTCTCCTGTGTGCAGATTGTTTGGGGTTTTACAACAGCTTGTTTTCCCCAGGGAAGGCTGCTAAGCCTAGACACTTGCAAATTATAAAAATCAGGATGTGCAGGACACAAAGTAAAGCAAACATAAGCACAAGAGGAATCCAGAAATAAAAAATGCTAACAGATGTGAGAAGAACAGCAATTTACCTGTCTCACATATGCACAGAATATTTCAAGAAGCTGTAAATCAGAAGGATCTGAGGCTGGCAGTCATGAGGCTTAGGCCAGATAATAGGGACATTTCCTCTACCCCCTCCTGCACAGACTGTCTAAAGAAAGGACCGCCCGCAGGTGCCTCCTGATCGTCTTGCTACAGCCCTGTAGAGAGCTGAGGTGGCTGCTGCAAGGGTGTAGGTGGCCACAGGGGAACAGATTTTGGAAACCAAGAGAAGGAGTTTTCCTCCTGGAGCAGCATTTTTGGCTTAGACATTTGATACTTATTAGCGAGCTATTTTTGCAGTGCCAGACCAAGGGTCTTTGAGAGCATCTAGTTCTCTGCTGCCAGCAAGAAAAGAAGGATTGTCACCTCCTGACAGCTTTTCCTGGCTATGCAGAGCTGTCCCTGACCTAGCCTTTCTCCTCACAGCTTTACTGTTCTTGGGAATTTTCCATATAGTTCCTTTTCCTCATTCCCAGACTACGGTTGCCCTCACATGCTTTGACCTCTCAGCAACTGAGCATCTGCAGCCTTTTGTATTCCTAGTTTGGGCTCGGTTGGACAAATCTTGTCTAACTCTGGTGTGACAGGGCCAAAAAACACCTCTGGGTATTTTTGTGGGTAGAAGACAGTCTTGGCAGCAGGGTCATGCATATTCCTGGGCTGTGCCACTGCCCTTCCATGCTTTTGGCTGGCAGCTTTCTGCTGGATCCTCACGGGAGCTGAGCGCCGTCATGGGATCCTGGCACCAGGAGACGCGTGTGTGACACAGGCCAGTGCAGCTTGGCACAAACCCAGCAACGTGGCCAGCCCTGCTCAATCATCACCTGGAACGCCACTGAGGCTGAGGAAAACTGAGCATCACCCCACAGGCCAAGCTCAGCTCCAGGCTGCCTTGTGACTGCCAAATTCCACGATAAAAATACCCCAGCGGGGATGGCACCTGCTAGTACGCCAGGCTGGCTCGCCAGCCATGGGCTGCTCTCTGCCATTCCTTTTTTGCACTACCTTTATCTGCGGGAGGGGAAGTGTCTGCTGCCCTCTGAGCAGTTTTGTCCATCCTCTTGGTGATGCCACGTGCTCTGAAGGACAGGAGAGCATTTCACATCACAGCTGCTGGCTCCAGCCAGCACGCTCATTCTGGTTGGAACTAGCCAGGGCTCAGATGAACAGCTAGCAAATCCACACCAGAGAGCCAGGAGGGCTGTTCCTGTGCAATCATCTTTATAGGAGTTTATTTCCCTGGGGGTCACTAGGAAGAAAGTTTTCCCTCTTTAGAAGACAGGCGAGACTATCAGCAGTGATATAAATAGCTGAGCTCAACACTTCAAGCTAGCTTTTCCCACAAGGAAGGTGACAGGAGGTCGCCATCTCTGCGGGATGTTTCTAAAATAAAGTGGAGAGTCTGATTATAACACTGTTTCTGCTCTCCCTTGCTTCACTCACCTCTTCCTTGTGGCAGATCCCAGGGGCACGTGGAGAGGCTCTCCCAGGAAGGCTCCTTTGTGTGAGGCAAGCACAGTTCCCAGGGAGGGGGAAAGTATTGGATTCAAAGCCATTGCATTTTTGCCTGATGTGTGTCTCTGGGAATTAATTGGATTTCGCAACGAAGTGGAGGGCCCAGGATGTTTTAAGAAGCTCACACTCCAGACACGTGGCTGTGTGTGGAGGCCATGCAAGAAGTGCATCCCCTTCAAGCTACTGAGTGAGGAGACAGCTGTCCCCTCTGGGTACTGGGCATGTGAGCAGTGACATTGCAGTGGGGCATCCAGGCCAGCTGGGGCATGGTCAGTGCCTAGAAATTGCTGATGGCTTTCCTCCCTCCAGCTGTGTTATCTCATACAGGTTCAGCTCAGCATGTGGCACAACAGATCATGGTGGGTGTGTGGGTACAGATCTTTACCCTGTGCTGACACTTGTTAGGCTGAACCCAGACAGGAGTGGAGCCCACACTGCCAAACTGTGCACTCTCAGGCACTTGGGAAGGACACTTCAAACTCTGCCCTGGAGCTTGGCTAATGCTACTTTACTTAAGGATCTCCAGCCCCTTGTTAGTGGCCTTAGCATCTCATGCAGTGCAGATGTTGTCACCTCTGTCTTGCAATGGTAATATTGGGGTACAGAAGGGGCAAACTGCTTGTTTGAGGTCACTGTGTTAGAGACAGTTTGGGGACAGAGCTCAGGGGTTGTGACTTGTAAGACTGTGTCCTTTTTTCTATGCAGCACTGCCTATTAAACCTCATGACAGGAATACAATGCTTCTACAGCTCATCTGCTTCTACAGACCACAGCCCTTTACTCCTGTGCCCTTGGACAGCACTTTGTTGGTTACCTGAAAGAAAACCCTCTCCTACTGGCCTTCTATAGCAGGTACACCTGGCAGAACCAGAAGTGCTTTGTTTTGTTCTGTTTTGTTTTGCATTGCATTGCAGGGACACACGGTTTACAGCATTAAATGATAAATAGAATTAGAAATGCCCTGTGCAGAGTGGGTGCAGTGCTTTGGATTACAGAGGATTTGGGATGCTAAAGCCCACCTCAGCAGGTATCTTTTTTGAGTTTACTGGCTCCTTCCTATGGATATACAATAGACAAGCAAAACTTATTAGGCATTTTTGTCCAAACATTATCTCTCTGGCTTCATATATGTATGCATATGCTTATGATAAGTTTTTGCCTGAACCAGGCCAATTCTTTAGCCAAATTTGTTACTCTGATCTGCATATGAGCACAGAATAAATAGCACTGTACTTAAGCTTTTAAAGAAAAATAATTGACATGTTTGCATTGGTTCCATTATAGTTCTTTGGGTTCAAAGTCCTGTGTTGAGCCAGTATCAGAATGACTTTGACTCTAGACTGAAATCTCATGGAAGAACAGCTCTGTGTTAACAGCTCTTGTCCTAGAAGACAGACATCCAATGTTTCTTATCTTTCTGCTCCTCCCAAGTTCACTGTAATTTCTGGAAGGGTCACACTGGTATCTAGACCACTGGCCCTACTTGTAGTTGCAGACAGCTTGTTATTCCTTGACGAGGTGTGCTTTCCCCCTCCTCTCCAAATGTGGAAAATCTCAGAGTTCACGAGAAGGAGAGTGGGTGAGAAGATAAGGGAGTTGAATGACCCCTCACCTCCTACACACACAGGCACACAACCCTGACGCACACAGGGACACAGACAGAGGGGAATCACTCAACACCTTCAAGTGTGTACATCAGGGATGTGTTACACACACAGATGATAATAATATGTAGAATATTTTCATCTGAAGTGATGGTGGAAGCTGCAGACTCCCAGTCAGTTGAATTTTTATTAGTTGTCTGTCCAGAACATCTAATGCTATTCCTCCCCCTGTGCTTTCATGTATCCAAATATTAGGGCCAAGCTCTACCTGATGTAGTCTCAGGAGACCAAGAACAGAAGAGACCTTGAACTCAGATGAGTCAAGCTGAGGGATGAATTTATCCCACTGTCTTTGAAAGGCTGGCATCAAATAGTTACACGATAGTGGTATCCAGGCTTACACTGAAAATGCAGGGAGCACCTTCTAATTCTCTTGGGATTCTCTCTTTGCCTTAGAGAAATGTGGGTCCCTAGAGACCACAACAGATGTGACAAAACTGGACTTGGGAAAAACTAAATGAAGGGTCACTGTGCTTTTTCTAGGAAAAAAAACTCCCCATAAAGTCTCTCTCTAATATAAATGCTGGAAACTTGATGCTCTTTCCAGTATCTTTCTATTTGCAGAGAGAAGCTGACTTGGATGAATTTGCAGATGATACTAAATTGGGCAAAATAGAAGTGAGGAGATAGCCAAAGAAGGCATAGGGAGCTCTGGAAAACAAAAACAAGCTGAGAAATCTGAGGGCTCTGTAGTAAAAGCTGTCCCTGGGCTCTGCTGAGAGAAGCTGATCTCAAGCACTGCTCAGTCAGTGGGGAAGGCTGGTGTAAGGAGATGTGCAGTGGTGGCAGGCCTCACACTGGGCACAGTACAGCACAATTAAACCTGCCCATGTGATTTTAGGCTCCTCCACAGACTGCATGAGATGCAACTCGTTATAGTGTTGAAATAAAACAGACTGGAGAGGTAATGGGCGAAGGAGAGAGCTCTCATTCAGACTTTTCCCATCCTTTCTTCCTTCCTCTCACCCCAGTATCTCCCTGCCTGTCAGTTCCCCATGGTTTCCCTACAGTCAGGCTCCCCCAGAGAGCATTGCCTCAGTTTTTTGGCAGTTTTGACCAGCTAACTCTACACAGCACCCAAATTGCTAGTTCTTTCAGCCTTAGAAAGGGGAAATTTTCAGTGACTATCTATTTCCCACTTATTACTACCTTGTCAAATCTAATTTCTTTCTTCTTTCCAAAAATCTGTAGGATTCTTTTCACACTCCAGCCTCATTGCTGTATCCTTGCCTCACTCTGGCTATGTGAGTGGATAATTTTTTGTACTCAGTGTATGCACCATATATATATATATATGCACAAAAATACACCCCCCCCTTTGAAACCAACTAATACTAAATTGGCAAAGCCCAGCAGTAGGGAGTTAGGAAATGCTGGGGTTACTGTTCTCAGTAATCTTAATTCAATCTCTTTGTGCCTGTGCCTCTTAGAGTCCTTAACCACATCCTCACATTGTCACCTCATTCTTTGCACAGGATGCCTGCCTTGTTCTGTGCCAGCCTGGCCGGGGCTTTCTTGAACAGCAGCTATTCAATGTTTTGTTTTCTCTTCATTGTTCAGTGGGTGGCCTGTGCCTCATTTACTGTACATTATTCAAGTCCAGCTCTAAAGACAGAATTATTAGTTTCCTCATGGGTTTTCCTATGGCTTTCATCACAACAGTATCTGATCGCTTCACAATTATAAATCTACTTACTTTCATTACCACCCAGAGGTGAGGAGATGGTATTAGATCAGCTGTGCAGCTGAGGAACTAAAGCAGCGAGAGATTAACATAAAAACTGTTCGTTAATTTTGGAAGCTCTTTGGTGATGTGGCTAATCTGTTGGTGCTTTTTTCCCCAGTGTACTTAGCAGTGTATAATGTGTATTCAAAGCAGAGCTCTGTCGGGTTTGTGCTGGAGTGGGAGAGTTTATCAGTTCCACCAGTTGCACCACACGTAGAAGTCAGGTACCCAAAAGACAAGAAATGGGCATTTGTGGGGAAATGTGGCTTAAGTGATTTGCCTCACCATGACAGAGGAAATTGGACTAGGAAGCAAGAATTAACCCCAGACCTCTTGGATAGCTTTATCTGATTACAAACTGGAGACAGATTTTCTCCTATCCCACTATTCCCTCCTTTCTTCACCAGACATCTGAGTGCAGCAGAAGACCCTGGAGTTCTGCAGGTATCACCCTTGCCAGACTGCTTCACTTTCCAAGCAACCCTTTGCCCTGACCAAGGCGTCTGTCAGCTTTTCTGCTTCTAAGGGAGAGCAGTTTCATATGGAAATTCTCAGCTGTTCTCAAAGCATGTCCATAATGATGTAAAAAATGGAGAAAGGCAGAAATATAAGTGTAAATACCATAGTTCTTACATTAAAACTCCCTGACCTCTCTTCAAAGATTCACTAGAGAGACTTAAAAGAGTGCATCTTTCTGCTCATTGCATGCTGTGTGGCATGAATATTTCTTTGTCTCAGGAAAGAGCTAGCATGCTGAGTATTGTTCACAGAGATCTCTCTGTTGCTTATCAATAGCAATAAAATTGATTCCCCTCCCCTTATGGATTATTAGCCCAAATATTGAAGTCTCTCTGTTGTCTTGTGGGAATTATTTCTAATTTTAAGCCTCTGTCCTTGGGCCTCATACAAGAGCACCCAAAGCGTGGAGCAGTCTCCAAACTGTGCTCCCTAATGAGCAGTGTAGTGCTGATTTACTCATTCCTCCTTGTCTATTTTCAGTGCTGCAAGCTAAGTCAAAAAATGGGCAAATGTGTGCAGAATGTGTGAAATCTGTCTGAAGATCAAAAAGAGAAGAGAGGCTAAGGTATGAAGTCCTGTATTTTCTGCCATAGTTTAAATTTTTTAATGCCCATACAATACTAAAAATATTGTGATAATATATACTGTTGAGTGAAAAAAAAAAACCTACCAGCCCCAAATACTTATAGTAACAGGAATACTTAACATAGTTCCCAAGCGACCAGAGCCTGATGAGTATTTTAAACCCTGAAGCCTCAGGAATTCTCCTAGAGAACTGCTCTGCTCCCAAGGAAAAGGGGAACAAAGTTAGAAATGTGTGCTCTTCTCAGAGTAGATTTTGAAAATAGCAGCAAATGCAGAATTTTTTGGCTCCTGGTACAAATACTGAATACTGTGAGGCTTCTGAATAACTGTTTAAGCTGCTCCTAGCTTCACACACATATGCACACGTGTTACATGCATGAAGTACTTTAAAGAGAAGAACATATAGGCAGCAGTAAGGGGAAAACTCTCATACACAGTGCTTCACCAAGGAATTTTGATGGGTTCATTGTCATGGAGGGAGAGTTCAATGCCTAAGGCTCATTTGTAGCTGAGGTTTGTCCAGAAAAGCCACTTCTACGATCCTCTAAACGTTGTTACGGTACTTGAGAGACTGCACTGCATCAGTTTACCTGAGTTGTTAAAACCAGAATGCCACAAAGCACCTTAGACATGACAAATGGGTGGCCAAATGACCCTTCAGGACAAAGGAGCCACCAAAGTTCTGAGGTGGCAATTAGTCAGCAACCTTTACACTCAGTGAGATTGCTTCTTTCCAAATGAGTGTGTTCCAGGAGTACCATATTCTCAAGGTGGGCTATTCTTTGAAGAAGCAGTGTTAAATTATGGAAATGCAATTGCATAATTATTCCAACTACAAAAAGAGGGGGAAAGTTAGGAAGGCAAATAAAAAGAAGCAGCAGCTGCTGGTGTGGGAGAGGACATTTGTCCCTTCAGGTCTGCGTGCCTCCTTGCTAAGGCTGCCACGGGCAGTGTCGGGATGGAGGAGAAAGGCATTCATTCCCTGGCGGCACGCACAGAACGTGTGACTGCGAGATACCAGCAAGGCACTTCTCTACACTGGAGTTACATTCTCTGTGTCACAGACCAGCCAGACACAATACTCCCAAGGAAAAGAAACTGCAATATTTTGGAAGCATCCTGCGTCCTTCAGAATACAGGCATTTAATGCAGACACTTGGTAAAGTGTTTATACTCCGAGAGCCTCTCCTAGGTAAGAGTTCCTTTCACCACCGTCCCCCCGAGCAGCTCGACAGCATGCTGAAATGGGATCTGACAGAAATGGCAATTTGCACTTTATACTGTCTGAGGGAGGATGTTTGGGGCTCTTATCCTGTTTTCCTATACATTGGAATCTATTGGTATCTAGGTTCATCGCAGAGAAGTTACTTGTTATTTCTGTAGCTGCCTGTGGCAGAACAGTTTAATTTTTAAAATGTCCCAAGCCCACCATGTTACTAGTGGGAAGGTTTTGAAGAGAAAATGAAAGAAAAAGTAAATTTCTTAGGTTATTTTTGGCCATCCTTCTTTTTCTGCCTCTCCAAATCCTTTCTTCCCCTCACGCTGTTTTCCCCTTGAGTGTAATAACTTGCTCTACCATCGGCACTTCTGCAGTTCTATTATTTCCCCATTGTGGTTGCTTACCTGATTTCCAGTGTCTTGTCTTCAGTCTCCTTTCCTTGCTTTAGCACTTTCCCTTTTTGTAAAGTTGAACTCCTTGTTCTCCTCAGTTGCTTCGTTTTATTCCTTTAATATGGTTCTCTCTCTCTCTTCCTCTCTTTTTCTCCACCCCCTTTCTGTGTCACTTTCTGTCTTCCCCACTGCCTCTCCGCCTTTCCCCCTCTTCTTTCTTCACCTACTTTTCTTGTCTCTCCCACCCCCTCCAGACTAATCTTTCTATTTTCAAACCTGGTTTCCTGTTGTTTTTCCTTTAAAGACCATGGATCTCATTCCTCCCTCTCGGTTCTCAGCCTCTCCCTGTGCCACCCTCCTCATGCCGACAGGATGCATTCTCTGCCGGCTTTGCGCAGTCCCTTCCAGTCACTGCTGCTACTGTTCCTTTGCACATCTTCCCACAGATAGCATTCTATGGTCTAAGCCTTGCCCAAATGAAAAGAAACAGCCTTCCCTCACAGTTACACCAGCTAGACCCTGCAAAGCTTTTCCCATGCAAGATGAAAGACAATTCAACCAACAAAGAACATATTTCTGACTTATTCGAGCCTAATCTGGCAAAGCAGAGTTCATATGGAGCAGGGACTTCCACCTCTTCAAATCACATAGAACTTGCTCTGCTGGCTTGGACCAGGGGCCCAGCACAGCTGTAGCCTTGTTCTAAAGGGCACCAAATGCTTCCCAGGGACTTTTAACATGCCCTTGTACTGATAAATAGAAAATAATCTGCCTGTCAAGAGAGGTGTTTTTTGTCACACCACCCTACCACCACCTCCCCGCACGCTGAGTCAGATGCACGAGCATTTGGGCCTCTCTTAAAAATGTTTTTGACATACCATGTGTCTGAAGGTTTTGTATTTCATGTGTGTGTCAAGCTGAGCCTCTGATTCCTGCACATCAGGAATGGCCCAGCGAGGAGGCAGAATCAGAGATGCTTTCTGGCTTTGATAAAGGTCTCAAAGAACTGGTGGCAGGGGAGCAAGATTTGCACAGAAGATTCTGCTGACCTGAGAACCGACTTTCTGCACACAAGCTTTGGTGTTTATCCCTCCAGCAATCCTTCCCAGGCTAGGGGAAGGATTCCTTCCATGATCCAGCAATGTTCCCACCCAGAACATTGCCTGGTGGTCTCTCTGCATCAGTGAGTGCAGATCATGAAACAAAAGCAGTCCAGGGACTAAAACACAACACTGGCAGCTCTTCTAATAATTTTTCTCCCACTAATTTAATACCTCCTTAAGCCACAAGATTGAAAGCCAGTCTACAAAGGGATAGTGCTGTGGAGAAGCTATCTCTGGAAGTATGTCCTATATGGACACTCTCTCTCTGAAACTAGGAGTGCAACTCTTTTCCAGGAGGGCTGTATCCTCACTGATGGTTAGTCCAGGATGCAGGAGAAAGAGTGCACAGTAAATTCCCACAGCAGCCTCCTGGTATAGTCATCTGCTGCTTCATTTCTAACTTTATTGAAAGCCCTTCTGTGGCTTTTAAGAACATAAAAATGTTTCTGGAGTAGTTTCTCCCTCTCCTGTGTGGCAGTTGTGTATCTGCAATGGAAATTCATGAGGAGGAGAATATCATTTCAGCTTTTTGTCTTTCTAGAGTAAATTCCACGAAGCATTATTATGTAAACTCATGTTGATTTTATGCCAGTGAGATTGTCAGGGACTTCATCATAGAAGTGTCCAAAAAAAAAGGTGTTAATAATACAGGTCCAGCTCACAGATGGCTTTGGGATAGGCTAGGGATAAGGCTTGTCAAGTGTTTTTCACATGCTGTAGAGAGACAGGTCCTGTGAGAGAGCTGTCTGAAATACACTCACCTCCCTGTGTGGCTGACACTTTGCTGTACACTCAGGGTGATCACGTCTGATTCTCCCTGCTCACTCCTTTGTGTTTCCTGCCCAGGTGTTGTTCCTCAGTGGCATACAGAGAAGAAGTAGGGAGAAGGTTTCTGTACAACACATGCACAGGAGGTACCTGTTATGAGCTCTTTCTGTTTTGGTGCTATTTGGTGGTAACTATTTGGATTTTGATGCATGGAAAGGAAATGGTAGAAGGCAGACAGGGAGACAAAAGGCAGAAAGAGATGCTGTAAGGATACTTCAGCCAGCCCCTCAAAGTGTCATCCCTTCTCTACTGCATCCTCTTCAAGGAAAAAGAGAGGTGTCTTGGCAGCTTCTCCAGCCCCTCACCTAGAAAAATAGCTGGTTTGCTCAATCTTAAGCAGGGGACAATAATTTTGACTGCCCTCCCCAAGAGCCTGTTATGCAAAACTTGTCTGACTTGAGTGAGGAGAGCTGCCCCAGACGGTGGGAATGAGGAGAACAGCTGACAGCTTGCCGTGTGCAGCTCGCAGATCACAGCAGTTTGTGATGCTGTGTAATGCATCTTGAAGGAAAGCAGAAATAAAACCGGGAGGGAAAGGGAAAATGAAACAACATGTACTGTCTTTTGATCAAAACTTAAGAGCTTTCTTGGATTAGGATTCCTGACCCCCTAGGTAAAAGAAACATAGCAGACCTTATCTACCTGGAGTTCAGTAAACCATATGATATGGTGTCCCAGAAGAAGCAAATTAGTGTAGAAGATTCATCTGGAGAAGACAGGGATTATTAAATAAATCCTCAAGTGAGTAAGAGACTGGCAGAATTGATACAGCAATTCCTTAATAGGTTGAAGGGAAATTATCTGTGTGGCTGCTTAAAGATTACTCTTAGGACTGATCTTTTTTTTTTATATTTCTGTTAATTACCTTGGCACAGAATGTAGGAATACTAATGAAATCTGCTGATGAAACCAAGCTGGGAGGTATCATGAAGGCAGAGGTGGATTCCAGCACTACAAGAGCTGAAGGCTCCTTGTGACTGGGGTGATCAAGGTGAGGTTAAGTGGGAGAGTGCAAGGCAAGCAAACTTTGAGGATGTAGCAGTATTTCCAGTTGCAGTGAGTGGAAATAATGTCATCCGAGAGGATGAGACTTCTCCAAATTAGTGTCTGCAGTGCTGCTTCCCCACATGCAAGGAGGATATTCAGCCTGGAGCAGGTGCAGAGGAAGGCAGTGGGGTGGCCAGAGGGATGGAAGGTGTCTCAGCCAACAGCGTGTTTACTTATCAGTCACAGCAGTGACTGCACAGAGATATTTGAGCTAATTTGAAAATAGATGTGCTACCAGTTTGAGCTTTTCAGCATTAATTATTTTGCACTAAACTTCATGCTAGTGCAGCTACACAAAGTAATTAAACCATGTGATGTGCCTGCAGGGTGAATACTATAAGGGAGCTTAGTTACTTAGTCTGGCAGAACAAAGGTTAAGAGAGGAGAGATTTGCTGCCTATAAATACTTTTAGGAATTGGGGGTTGGGAAAGTAAGTGCTTGGGAGAGAGCAGAGCTACATAAGCTAAAGGACAATGTGGCACAAGAATAAATAGATATAAATTGGCCATGAATGAATTTAGGCTCGAAATCAGAAGGTTTCTAAGCAACCAAGCAGGCAAGGAGGTGCTGGAACAGCATTTTAGCAGCACAAGTTAGGGTGAAAACCTAATGAGATTTAGGACAGAGTTTAGAAAAGGCCATTTGTTTTGCACTTGCCCGTTATTCAAAGGGATTGATAAGCCAAGAGGTCCCTTTTTCATTCTATTTCCTGTACTTGCCTTAGTGCCTTATCAGATCTGCACCTTTGCATACAAAAGCCAGGTAAAATGGGGGCAGAGTTTGTGTGATGAGTTTTTCAGCATTGATCCCATGGATATTTAATGGAGGGATTTGTTCTGTGCCTGAGATTTAAACAAACAAAAAGAGCAAGCTAAGATGATGCATGGAGAAGGTCTGCAAATAGGCTGTAGCATAGATGAGAGCTCACATATGAAAGAACTTCTTCACATAAAAGAGGTGTTCCCAGAGCATCTAGCTTTGCTGGAAGGTTGTCTCAAATGCAGCTAGATGCTCTCTTGAGATGTGAAAACTGAAAGAGAAAATTGAAGGGAAAATATCTTGTACATTTCTGCCATTACCGAGGACTTTGTCCTTCAGGAGGATGTCAGGTTTACTGCATTGGGAAATTTCAAGAAAAACCCACCACCCAGCAGTGGCTGAGTTCATCTCTGCTGCCTGGCCACAGCACTGCACTTATTCTGGTTCTCCATAATATTCCATGCTGGACAGGCACGTCTAGCACCTTCTCTAAAGCACCAAGGGATGGTACCTTCCTGATGAAACGTTTTATCTCCAATCCCCATGCATGGATGTGATTGAAAGAGAAGGTCAGAGAGGGAAGTTCTCTGTCTTACACTAGACCTCTGGAGACAGTTTGAAGGCATCCTCCAGCAGGAGGCAAATTCCCAAGGACAGGCTGGGCCCAAGGGAAGAGGAGTAGCAAAGGCCCCTGAACAAGAACAGTTTTATAGTCACAGTTCCTTGTTTAGTAAAAACCCCCAAATTATTCCATATGGATGGGTGTTTTCATCTTCCCAACCCAGAGTACTATACTAGCACAGAGTGAGAAAAGAGGAAACAAGAAACAGCAAGTTGTGAAATATCATTCTGTGTCAGACTCATTTGCCAGTGAAGTTTTCAGCAAGAAAAACTGGAAGAGGTTTTCATCTCACTGAAGAGAAATTGCCATCTATCCCAATGTAAATGCTCAACTGTCAGCTTTATGTTACTGGGAAAAAAATTTGGCCCTCTCACCCGTCCTGCTTCCACTTCTCAACTCTGCAGCATCTCTGAGTAGTTGAGAAGTGCTTTGCAGATGATAATGAAATTGCAGCTTCTATAAACACCCTCCTTGTTTTACAGGTGGAGGAACCAGACCATGGAGAGCATAAAGGATTTGTCCAAAGGATCAGCAAGTCGTTTTAAAGCAAGGAGTCCTCATCTACCTAGCCACCATTCATTCATCTTGTCCTGCAAACTTCCAGCTGGATGAATTGCCACTTGACAGAAATATGTGTGTATACATCTATACATAGATATGTTTCCAAAAGAAGAAAAGAAAGAACAGACCTTTACCTCTTTTTGCTGAGCCTGCACAGGTAGAGAGAGGAACAGGTAAAGCTGACTGAAGGGTGGGAGAGCTTTAGCACAGCCCTTTGGTCTTGCTGGAGCCCACCTCTGTGCCTGTGTTCGGTTCCCAGAAGAGATCCTGAAGTGTCTGAGGGCGGGTGAGTTCACTCTGGGCGGGATGAACCCCTGTCAGCTCCCAGGAGCTCAGCCTGTGGTCTGGCACTGTCTCACTGGCTGGAGATCCCCTCCAGCCTGGAGGACCAGTGCTGGGGGAGACTTGCTCCTGAGCTGTTCCTGACATGCACTGGCAGCTGTCTGCCTGCTATTCTTTTAAAGGGTCTTCGTGGATCGGGATAAAATGTGATCTTACGCAGGCAGCATTGTAAGCACAACTTGGCTCAGGTTCAGCTCTTCCTCTGGCTCCCAGCTACTCTATTTTTATTGAAGGAATTTGAGGCTATCAGAAAGGAAGTCAAATTGTTTTAGGAAAACAATAGAAAAGCAACTTGAAGTTTATTAGCTTCCTGCCCAGGGCCTGTGACCAACTTGTCAAACTTATTAGACTGATGGCAGAACTATTTATTTAAAAGGGCTAGCTACAGGACCCACAATTTCATTCCTGTTTGGGCCTTAGTGAAAACAAAGGAAAGCCATAAAATAATATCTGAAGGGACCAGATGGCTAACTGGTAAATGGTGTGAGTAAGGCTGGCCTGTGAGCCACTCGTGGTGCTCACCAGTGCAATGGCTTTTGTGGGATTTGCTATCAAATGAATGCCTGGACTTGAATTCACAGGCCAGTCCCATCACCCCAAATTCCTTACTGTGGCTCAAATTTTCAAGTGGAAGCCTGACACCTAAGAAAACAAATTTGGCAGGAAAAGGTCTTCATTTAGAGCTACTGAAAGGAATGAAACAATGCAGCAGGTCTGCAGGGGAGCCAGGAATAGAGCCCAGGTGTCCCTGACCCTGTTGGACTGCTGGAGCCCCTCGACTGCAAAAAATATTTATATCCTTCAGAAGCAGCTGCAGTCTGCTTCCCCATCCAGCTCCCCCAAAGCAGCCACACCATGAAGTCACTGAATGCACGCTGGCATGTGGCTGGTGAGAAGAATGGGCAGCCAAAGCATGAGAGTCACAAAGTGTCCTGAGCCTTCCCGAAGAGTTTCGTGGTTTGCAATGAAACTAGAAGAGAATAAAACAGGTAACTGAGAAGTGTTTGCAAACTCTACCCAGTGCAAAGGTGTATCCCTTGTTCAGAGGGCCCTCTGCTAACTGAGTGCTTAACCAGCTTCCAGGGAGGATATGGGAAGAACTCACCTCTCCTTTCAGCGGTGCAATCTCTAGGAACTCAGGTGCTGAGGCACTGAGCTCGCAGAGCTATGCACACAGGCTTTGCACAGCTCAGTAATCACTATTCAGATGAAAGAAAGAAGAGCCCACCTCAAAAACTCTCTTCCTTCTTCTCCTCATCAGCTTAACTAAAAGTGGGAATGCAAAGCTGCAGTTTTCTCTCAGGCCTGGGGCAATAATGCATCTTGTATTGGCAAGTGATAGAAGACCTTGGTTATATGTTTCTTTTAATTTATCCAGCTTAGGTGTTTATAAGAGTCAAATCGAGTGCATTATCTCTGTAAGAGCCTAAGAAACTGGGTCTTAAAGACTTTGTAATTTTAATGTAAGTGCAACAGTCTTCTCTTTATTTAAGGTATCCTTGCACTTTTAGAAGGTTTCTGTAATTTTTGTCCCTCTGAGATACTGCCTTGACGAGCAAATCAGCCAAAGAAGTGCACTGAGTAATACCAACATCCTAGTTCATCACAGTCTGTAGGTGTTTACTTAAAATTATGTACATTCTTGAGTTGCATTGATTGCTGTGTAATTTAATAGTCTGGAAGTTAGGCACCCTACACTGCCAGCCAGGCCAGCTTTCCTGGGGGAATTCCGAGCAGATAGTGGATATACTTCTCCATAGCTCCTGCAGGAGGAGATGCCACGTGCGAATCGCATGATGGTGTTCTGGCAGCAGAAAAATATTTTATTTACACTTACTTGGTTTCTGTGTTATCTGGGCTGACATTACTTAATCTGTGCTTTGTCCTAGTAGTTTTGATCCTGAGTGTGAGTTGTGAGAGTCTTTTTGTCAGTCTCTTGGTCTGCTGGGCTCTTGGTAGCCCCTGAGGCTGAGATCCTGCAAAGTCTTGGTCATGTGAGTGACTTGATATAGTTACAGCTTGGGGCCATCTGTGTGGGAAAGATCCCTCCATGAACAAATCTCATAGTCTGGAAAATGCTGTAGATTGTTGAAACTCCTGTTCTTTTTCTTCCAGGACCCAACATGGTTTCTTAGAAACTTCTGAATGACAGCAGCCTGCTGCACACATGTCTGCTGGGGCACTCTTCACCCCAGAAGGCTGTGACATGCAGTGCTGGCACCAAGTTCCTGGGATGTGCTCTCCCATCCTGGAGTTAAGGAGTTGTGCTGCTGCAAGATCCCAGCTCTAAATCTTGAGGCTTTAGGAAAAGTCTGCCAAGGTGGAAAGAATCACAGGCACATGTGTCTCTTCCCAAAGCAAGCTGTGGGGTAGAAGGACCTCAGCCTGCTCTATACTTTCTCCACAGAGGGAAGAGAAATCAGGACGTGAATCTGCTCTGAAGGCAAAGTTCTCTAGAGCTTTCCCTGGAAGTCAGCTTCAAAGAAGAAACAGCTGAAAGGATTTGAAGGAAAAGAGACACGTGCTTGGATGATGGTGAGTGAAACTGAAAAGTAAACAGCCTGAGTTATGGGAGGATTCTCAGATGGTGCTTCTTGCTCCCAGCCAGCTTGTTCTTGTTTGTGATGGTCTGGAAGAATCTCAAGGTGCGACCTCCCGGGTAAAATTAAGAACTCAATTAATTGAAAAAATCCATGACTCATGATTCTTCCCACCAGTTTTGTGATGTGTGTTGGCTGGGTTCTGAAGCCTTCTGTAAAGTCAATCAGAGCAAATGGAGGGTGAGGGGAGAGCATGAGGACACTGCTGGCCCAAGCAGATTAGAAGGGTGCACTTTATACTGGAAGACAAAATATCCACATGTGTGCAAGAGCTCACAAGCCCAGCAGTGCTGTGGGGCAGAGAAGGTGACTTTTAAGGGGCTTTGCTTTCCAAAGTGTGCCATGAGCCCTGTGAGAGAAGCAGGCAGCCCTGCTCCTTCCTGCTGCACTTCTGTGTGGCTGCATGAAGGCAAATCCTCTCACAGGCATGCACCAGGCATGTGATGTCCTTAGCATTTATCAGAGGAAAGCTTAGAAAATATTTGTACACAGTTTTGCTGTCTGGAAGGGTGAAGGATTTGGTCAATTCAAATCTCTTTGATTGTTTTTCTGGACACCTGGGTTTCCTGGTAAAACCCTGTCTGTCTATCCTGCTCAGAGAGGTGAGAGGCTGCAGAGGAAACAGGTGTATGCATGAGTCACCTGCAGCCACAAAGCCAAGGAAGTGATGCCCTGGCTTCTCCCCACAGCCCTGCTGGCTCTCCAGGTGGCCACAAGCTCATGGTTAAAGCTACAAGGAGTGGAGAGGAGGTTAGGGAGCTCTCTGAGGACTGAAGTCCTGCTAGTGGCCTAACATAGAGCTTTCCCCACCTGGCTTCCCATTGAATTTAATTTGAATTCTCTCTTGGTGCTGATACATAGTATGATGCCCTGCTCCATGTAAATCCAGGCACTGCATTCCCACTGGGTCCTTTGCATGCTGGAGCTTCTTGTTTTTAACGCTGAGTGGAGGCAAATATGAAGTATGACCACAGGACACTTAAAAGAAAACTATCTCCAAAACTGCTACCTGTACAGAAATGTTTAATTTGTGGGTTAATGTCTTTTATCTCTCTGATTTAGTGATTGACAGATGTTATCAAAATGGGCTTGCACTGTGGAAAAAACCCTGTATGAGCTCATGCAGAAACCTGGGGATAAAATCTGACCAGTGATGTCAGACATAATTGTGTTTGCTTGCTGATGTTTATTGCTTTTCTTGAAATGATGGAAAAGGAAGAAATATTTAAACTTGATTGAAACAAGTTGAAGTAGCTATAAATTCATTGGTTTTGTTCTGAATCTTGCAGTTCTGTTTGGCTTCTTGGTGAGAAATGTGAAATTTATTTACCTTAAAAATTACCCCTCAGGTTCAATTGGGATATGAAAAAATAGCTATCAAAATAATAAGCAATTTTTTTCCTGGTTGGGGGTGATCAGTTTCATCTTTCCGTGTGTGAGAAACAGAGATGCCTAAGCAGTGCACATTAGTAGGATATATGGTTTTTGCATGTGATACCCATGTGATGTGGCATAGGGACTTCCTATAATTATCCTATGCCTGTTGAAGGAGAGCAGTAAATCGGTTCTTTCAGCCCAAGAGGAACCCAAGAATGATTTTTGTGACAATGCTCTCAGTATTTAGGAGTGCTGTCACCAAACCAGAGACAGCACAGGATGTGGCCACTGAAAGAGCACTTCAGAAAATGAGTGGCAGTGGGTAACAGCCATGCAAGATTGCTCACAAGAAGCAGAGAACAGGGAAATGGGAATCCTTGATGTTGTCTGCTATTCCCACACTCTTTCCCCACTTTCCTCTCAGGCCAGATTTGTGAAGAACCATGTTTCTCCCTCAGGAAAGGAGTGATTTAACACAGCAGGGAAGAAAGAGGTTTTGTGATGTGCTGCATGAAATGATGCAGTATCATTCAACCAGCATCTGGTAAAACGTTCCTAAATAGCCTCATCTTCCTGTATCAGCATTTTCAACATCAATAATTTTATTGGTAATAATCAGTAAGGTCTGGGATTTCCTGGAGGAGGATGGATGGCTGCGTTTGGGGAGAGAATCTAAAGGGCTTTGAAGAATCATGACAGAAAAACGCTGAGGCAACACCACAATTACTGAGTTGAGAAATCTGCACGTATTTGCAGTTCCCAAATTGTTTGGAAAACGTGAGGAGTGCTGCCCTGAGTGTAGAGGCTGATGCCTTAATGCCATTAGATTCCTAAGAGCTGGAGAGCTTCCAAAGTACCACAATCTAGGGCGAATCTAAACCTGACTTAAATGTTTCTCCTGAAGCTCCTGTGGATGTCCATGCTGGCCCCATGAGGTGCTTTCTCTAGAACTCTCTACAACCCTCTCCCAAATACTTTTGAGAGAAGCTCTTCTGGCATTTCTATCTGGTAGGTCTAAATAAATCCAAGCCAGTCTTCCAGTCCAATTCTTTCTAATCCAGGTCACACAACTTTTCCTTCCACCTGAGCAATCCTTTCAATTTCTCCTCCTCCTCTCAGATTAAAAAAGATACTTTGCATTAAAAAAGATACTTTGATAAACAACTTCATATAGTTAAAAAGAATTTTTCTGCACCCTGCAAAGTGGGACCATGTGAAAACTCCAGCACAGGAACAACATAAAATTATCTTTCAGCTACCAAAGTGATGTGAGCTAGGAGCCTGCAGCTGTGTAAGCAAATAGACCAGCCTTAGAGGAATCCATGCAGAGGTCAGTGGTGATCCATGGACTGGTATCTGGCCTGCTTTTTGTGCAGGCAATCTGCTCTGTGCTGACCTGCATGGGAACTCACATTTTGTTTCCAAGCACAACAAAGCTGTGAGGTGGTTCAGCTATGGAAAAAAAAAAAAAAGGTGATGGAGATGAAGAAACTTAATATGATGCCAACATTAATATTATCTGGTCTTGGTAATGGTCAGAGTGGTCCAAAGATGGAAATTTCTGGGCCTTCTGCTTCCTTTAGTCTTTTGCTGTTACCTCCTGTCCAAGAGGGTGAACCCAGCTGGTGATGGTCAGAAATGCCCTGCAGCATTTCCAGTTGTTGGAGCAGAGCTATGGTGACTGTGGTGACACAGTCAGTGTGGGTAATATGAAGAAATTAATTCTGGACTGGGTTGTGAAGTGCAGTGAAGGAGGGTGGGTACACAGCAGAGAAGACCCATCGCTTCTGTACCTTAAGCCATCTTAAAACCCTCAGAGTTCTGGACCTGTTTGAGGCTTCTTGTATTACCCAGAGCAGCCTCCAAGCCGCTCTATCTGATAATAGTTTGTCTTCTGAGTTATACCCCTCCTCAGCTTTGCCATCATCCATGTTAGACTCCTAGTCTGTCTGGAAATAAAGATGAGCTGCTGGAAGAACTGGTGTCGAAATGGAAGGCTGAGCTCAGCTGATAAAATTAAAGAACAAGAAGTTCAAGTGTCTTGATGTCCCTTCCCACCTGAATTATACTGTGATTACAAATTGTTGGGAGCAGATGGTCTGCAGCAAGTCAAGGTCAATGCAGCATCTTCTATACAGGTAAAGAATATCAATGTACAGAATTTCTTCAGCATTTCAATAAAAGTAGTAAAAGGAGAAATTATTTGTTATTTTTGAAAAAAAACCCCTCAGATCAGGCTGTTAAGGGGGCCAGGTAGCCTTGGTTTGAGAAGGAAGCTCTGTTACAGATCATAAATAAGTAAAAAGAAGGAAATTACTGAAGTAGTTTGCCAGTCTAATACAGAAAAAACCCCAAACAAACAAACAACAACAATAAAAAACCAAACCAACAAACAAAAAAAAACACCCCAACCCCACAAAAACTAATAAAGGGACATATCCCAAAGAACAGATACTGTTTAAAGTATATGGAAGTGACCTGAAAAGGAACAAGAACCTTACCAAAATTGTAACTAGTGCAAATGTTTCTACCTACTGATGTATGTATCTGCTGAACAGTGTTACGCATAAGCCCATATGTCCCATGGCATCAATAACATTCCTAATTTGAGGGGTAAAATTGCTCATTGAGGAGGTCTCTTCTATGTTTTTAGACATTTTATTTACTTTTCTACATGCATATCTGTCAGAGTGGCCCTTTTTGTTTTGGTTGCTTGGGTTTTCCTGGTTAGAAATAAATGTATCAACTTTTCTTCATGGCCAGCTTTTCTCAGTAAGAAGGAGTCCTGGAAAACGGATGCAGACATTCTGGATTGGTTTGCTTTCCCTGGAACAATGTTCTGTGATTGAGACTCCTTTGACAGCGGATCCTTTGTCCCCAGGTTTCACAGAGTATTCTTGCCTCCAAGTTCCCATTCCATTTAGGGAGCAATTGCTGAAATGCGTCGGAGATTGATCTCTCTTTTCATGTGCCAGAGGATTTCTGAGGTTGTCCCAAAGAGCCATCTCTCCTGCTCTGAGACACCATGGCACAAATCCTGTGGGGGCTGCAGCCCAGACCCTTGTGATGGAGTAATCTAAAATGGCCAGGAGACAAAGCAGTGGGGTAGCAGCAGAAACCCCTGGGAGCAATATGAGCTGATGCACTGGCAGAGGAAGTGTAATGATCTTTAAGTACTCCAGGCTCCAGGGTAACCTTAGCTCCTCACAGAAAAGGTTGTAGGAAGTGTTCTTGTGAGCAGCTCCATTACAAGAAAGGCATGACTGCCCAAATATGGGGCTTATTGCTGGAGGTGGAAAGACAATGTCTTAATATTGATGAGAGGCTGCTCTGCTCATCTTGAGAACAACTGACATGGCAGAACTTATGTCCATTTGGCTTTCCTCTGCCTCCCTTCCTCCCTCAGACCCCAAGCTGGGTGTTTGTGTCCATGCTGTCTTGTGGGAGCTGTTATTCATCAATCCAACCTCCTGAATCATCCTGGGAGAGCACCACTGGCCTGGGAATAAATGGTCAGGGAACATGCTGACTGTTCAGCAGTACTGATGATAGTGAGATCAGACTGGAACCTGTGCCTTGGTCCTGTTTGTGAGTTTTAGATGGACCTTCACTGTCTAAAAGCACACCAAGTTTGGAAGAGGAGGAAGGTCACAAAGTAAACAATGAAAGTATGACCATGCCTCTGAGCTCAGGGAGAGAGGGAAAATTAAATCCCTTAAATTGCAACCTGCTGCATTTATTGGACTGCTTTTTGGTAGTGGATAATGTGATGGATTCCTCAACTCCTGCCTGCCCAGAGAAGTGGATAGGGACATAATCAACACCTTTGATAAACTGATGAACTGATGCAGTAGTTACTTTGTGTAGCTCTGGACTGATGTGCAGGTTGGTGCTGGAGTAGAGTTGGCTTTTGCAGAGCCAAGTGGCTCCAGCCTTTTGTGTCTGTGGTATCTCCAGCCAAGCTCTGGGCATCAGAATTCCCAAACTGTATATGGTTTGCTCTGTGCTGGGCACTGAGTGCAAGCTGTCAGGGAGGCTGTCAGTCCTGAGACAACATGTCCATCCTCTTTGAAAAACAGTCTTTGTGCACTAACTCTGCTGTTTGTAGAAGAGAAGCCATCAGCTATTAAACATCTAAGTTTAGCCTGGTTGTCCACTTGTCACAGATTGGAGGAGGAGAATCTTGGCTGATTCTTGACTGCTTTTCAACTTTTGGAAGATGAAAAATTTGTGGAAAGAATGAAACTGGAGCATGAAAGCCTGCCGAAAAAGTTGATGCAGTCATGCTATTACCAAACTGTGTGGTCTTACACAGACAATGTTGCAGAGCATTTCTATATGGTGGAATAAATATCTTGTGTCTGCACAGAGCACGTGCTGTGTCTGGAGATCCACTCCCTAGTGCACTGTGCTCTTTCATTTGGTGTGTTTTTGAAGTGAATTTGTATACTGATGTTTGTCCAGTCAGTACCTGAAGGATTTTCATTTTTTTATTTTATCCTAAGGTTAGGTGACAATAAAGACCACCATGTGTGTATAGATAAGGTGATTATAGATGAGATTTTTTTCCAAATTAAGAACAAACCTATAAAGAACATAAAACCAGGAACCATGTATGGTTCTGTGGACAGCCAGAAATATTTTGGCTGGCTGAAAACCTGGTTTTTTGTCACTGCTCATCCTCTACTCAGCCAAATCAGAGGTGTTCAAGTACTGAAGCGTGTTGCTTTTTAATGCACTGTGAATTACCAAGAAATCAAAGATTTTCTTTATTCCTGCCTGGAGCTCCCAGGAAGCTGTGCAAGTGTCTGTCAGTTCACTTGGTTGGGACTTGTGTTGGCTTGTTGGCTGGCTGCAGGCAGCTGTGTAATTTAAGTGGCAATGATGTGTAACACCCTACAGTTGTTTGGTCTGTTGAACAAGGAGGAGATGCTCTCACCTACTGACATCATTGTGGTAGCTAGTGCAGGCTGGAGCCCATCCAGCCAAAAAACCCTGCAAGAAACTGGCAAAAGAACCTGCTCAGGAGAAGGGATAAGGACATTGGTGGTGAGCCTGTTCTCTGTGCTGTGCCACACAAGTTACAGAACTCAACATGGCTTGTTTAAAAACAAGGTCTGGTAGGAACAGGCATCAATACTGCAGCTACTGCAGCTCAAGGAAAAATTCAAGAATTTTTAGCAGGCAGAGGTGCTTTCTTCCTTCACTCACCTTTCTTCTCTGAACTCACCAGAAGCTGAACACAGCTCAGTAGAAATGGTGGAGGGGGGATGTGCTGCATGGTGTTGGTGTACCTCAGAGATCCTAGAATAAGGTTCCCGGTTTGAATGCATTCTCTTGACTATCAGACACAACCATCTCTGGTTCCCAGAGACCTCTCTCCCTCAGCTCAGTGATAAAAGCACTTTTTAACACCAAAGCTGCTATGTTCCCACGCCTGTTGCTGTCATGAGGGAGGCTGGTCTTGAACAATAGCAGAGGAATAAAGAATGGCCTTACTAATCGATATCCTGCCCAGACGCTGAGTCAGGTGGCAGCTCGGGCCTCTTTAAAATTCCTACATTGTTCCTGATTTCTCATTTGACTGGGGCGAAGTTTTATCTTCAAGGAAAGAAAACACACAAGACCGAGTGTCTCTGCCTGCTCCACCATTCCCTTCCCACACCACCCCCACTCAGTTTTGCTGTCTTTGTCCTGTGGTGGCCTCCAGCAGTGAGGGATGGGGATGTGATTTGCTAGTTTGGACTTGGAGCTGAGTGTGATGTGCTGTGGTCAGCACAAGGTGACTGTGGTCTGAGCAGGGCACCCTGAGTCACACACACCTGCAAGGCTTTAGATAATGCACTCTTTCACACCCACACTTCCATCTGGGCTCATATTTATGTGTTTGGATTTAAAATGGTCAGAAGGCAAGACAGGGATGCAGGCACAGGTTTCCAGAAAATTTCTCCATAGACGAGTGTTTAGAGCCCTGGCAGGATGCTAAGACAGTCTGTGTGTGAACAGACATTTGGAAAATTGACAGAAGTGATATTTGCTTAAACAAACTGCAAGATCCAGTAGCTCAAGCTCTTGAATCCACCTCATATGCACTAAAAACATTTTCCAGAAGGAGAAGGGAGCCAAGGAGGTTTTCGAAATCTCTTAATCTCACAAGGCCTTGCAGGATCCTCTTCGGGGGTTTCATCCAGCTCCTGTCATCCCGGAACGAAACTGTGGTTCCTTCACCTGCACCAAAGGCTGTGGAGGAGAAAGCTCAGAGACCTTCAGGATTTTCCTCAGGGCTGGGAGGTCCCTTAGGACACCTCTGTGGCTCTTTGGCCCAGCTTGCCACCCTCTGAAAGGCCTCAGCAGAGGGGCAGAGCGTGGTCCTGGCTGTGCCGCCGGGCAGGAACTGTTGGAGCTGCAAGGGGAACTGGTAAGGGTTACATTTGTGTGTGCAGATGTGAGATAAGAGCTGACCTACCCTTCACCCCAAACTGAACTCTCTGAAGCTCAAACAAGGTAAGCAAGTGCTTGTGAAAATGCTGGGGGAAAGCCTGCCAGACTGGCAAGCTTGCTGCTCCTGTCTGGGGCTGGGAGCAGACCTTCATCCACTATCCATGGAGTCCATGAGGAGCTTGCTCGGCTCTCGACTAAAATGCTTGAGGACTGATAGCATGGAGGAATCAGGAGCTGCAGATGCCTGTCAGGAACCAGAGAGAGGGGTAGGTAGGAGTGGAGGGAGAAACAGAAAATACAGACAATGGAGAAATTATTTCAAATTAAGCTGAAATAGCATCTACAAGATATTTGAGCAGGGCCCTTCCTGCACGTAGTCTCTGATTGTTGCTCACAGATATCCCTACAGCAATACAGATACTGCCACAGCCTCCTCCCCCTGTACAAATATAAACAGGTCAGCATCCACATCTAAGTGTGTGACAGAGTTCCCACATAGGAAATCTGTTTCTTCTGGGAAAGAAACATCTCCCTTTAGTGATATCCCTGAGTGCTTAAGTCTCCCGGGAGCCTCGGATGTGTTTTTCACAGCACGGGAAGTGGCGCCTGCCAACACAAGCATGGTATGGCATGGGGAGGGCTGGCCTGGCTCAACACCAAGCTCTCACCCCTAAATCCTACGTGCCTGCTGTCCTGGGAGTGAGCAGGAGGATCTGCCTGTCCTGCCACTGCCTGTGAGGTACATTGGTGAGATGGGTTTTTGTGTTGGATCTCAGGGAGTAGGGAGAGACTCTTTTTGCCCATGGTGTCTTTATGAAAACAAGGAAACAGAAAGCATAGATATCTCATGGATATCTCTTTCCAAAAAGCACACACCAAAAAAGAAGTGACTCTCTCTTCCCTCTCTGTAAATGTAAATTCAGGGTGCCAGAGGATCACACAGCTGGGCTGGTTAAATGCTCACCCTTGCACAGGTGGGGACTCCCTGGAGGTGAACTGAACATTTCTTTTCAGTCCTGGGTATCTGTGCTTCATTGGCACCAGCTGGGAAAGGAAGCAGCTGAGCCAACCACACCCACCCCATGGGAATAAAAGGGAGTCCTTTAGCTTCCTACAGAGGTTGGGGGGGTTTGCTGGGTGTCAGAGCCTGGTAGCAGGGCTGTGGTGAGTTTGTTGCTCACCAGAGTAGTGTTGTTTGAGCCACTGGGCCCCATCTGTGGTAGCCCAGGTATAAGGGACGTCTTTGGTACGCGTTTGGGTCCAGACTCTTGAGTTTCAGGTTGTTTTGAAACACTTCAATTGTCTGTGGCCAGTTGGGCTGTCTCTGCCATGTGGAGTTAATGGTCACCATGATGAGGATGGACCCACGATGTTTTTGCTCTGATAGCACGTATTGCCCTGTGATCTGGTTAAACCTCCTTTTCTTTGTGGAGCTCAGCTCAGGGACTGTCAGTGCACAACAGAAATAAATTTCTCATGAGCTTGTTCACCTTCCCCTGCAAATCTGGTGCAAAAAGCCTTAAGTCCTAATCAAGCTGTTAGTCACAGCAGGTTTCCCAGGCCTTGGGGCTTGCCTGAGCAGGGGGCTAATCTCTGTGGGGTGTATGCCAGTCATGCTCCTGGGGGCTCTGCTCCAGGCACATGGGAAAGAAGTCTCTTCAGGCAGCAAATTTTTCCTCCCTGGCAGGGAATGGCGGGCGGGCATGAAGCAACCAGGGGACACATCCATTGGTTTGATGGTGTTTGAGCAATGAAAAATCTCTTAAATGCTCACCGAGGAACCCATGGGCATTGCCTAAAGAAAGATTTGTTCACTGCAGGGCTGGTGTTGTGAGATCTTCCAGTGGAGATGGGATGGATGGATGGACAGGAGGCTGCGTACCGAGAGGAGAGGGTGAAAGGTGCCTCCTTCCAAGGCAGCAGCTGGTGGGAATGAGCTGGGCTGCTCAGTGTCACCACACACGTGGCCCGTGGGGAAGCGTGAGCCCAGCTCCAGTCCTTGTCAGTGGCACCTCGTTGACTTTTAGCGCTTCCTTATCGTGTCTGTGCTCACCTCGCGCGGCGCAGATAAAATGCCACGGCCGGGGGGATCTGCTGAGCAGCCCTGCAGAAAAACCTTGCAGAGCATGGGAGCCTGAGCTGCCAGAGACCAGCCCGGGGCTCCAGGGCACAGCAAGGTAACAAAGGAACGCTCCTAACCCGGGTGGGATGATCTCCAAGGTGGATACAACGGGACTGGCACGGCAGCGAGGGAAATTTGGGTCAGAATAGGGGTTTGTGAAAGTTGGGCTCGCTGTGACTTTCCCATACCTAGCTGAGTTGGAAGTGTAAGCCATGTGAAGTGATTGCAGGATGTTAGCACTCAGAGCTATAAACAATAGAGTTGAGAAGGAATGCCCAGGGGTTTTTTTGTTTGGTTTTATGTTTTTTCTTACTTTTTTTTTTTCTTCTCCAGTAATAACATTTGTCGCTCTTCAGGTATTAAGCACCTAAGTAGTTCTGGTACAAACCCTAATTATCACTAAAAAAGGGTATTATTTTCCCACATGTTACTGCTACCTTACTTTTAGGCCTACCTGTGGGCCCACAGAAATTTTTAAAAGTAGTTTTAATTAATTGGTTTTTTTAATAGGTGAGCAACTTGCAGTGATATACTTGGAAGTGTCCTCTTGATGGGTTTGAGCTGAGGGCCCCTGAATATAAAACCCTGAGCATCTACTGAGCAGGTATGTAACTGAATGTTTTTGAAACCTGTAATTGCTGCCAAACTGGTGAACAGTATCTTGCCACTACAGGAGAACAATGAAATCTGACTGGCTGGAAAGAAGAATTTTCCTTCTGAGTGTGAAACTTAGATGTGCTTTTCCTTTATTTTTATTTTCATTTTATTTTGTTAAAAAATTTTTGAAAGGGTCTTAAACTTAGTGTCCTTCTTCCTAAACTGGAGAGAAAATCCATTATGCCAGAGTTCCTTGCTGAGAAAAACCTCTGAAGTTTTTACCACAGACCCTCGGTCAAAGTGCTTTCCTTTTTTTCATGGGTTGAAGTTTTGACTTCACCTTAACTGGTCCAAATATTCTAAGTGATTAAAGGTGAAACAAGAGACTTCTTTAGAGTTTAGAGTATAGGAATTATAGTTAACAGCAGAAACTTGCAGTGAAATCAATGAAAGGTTTCAATTTGACTTGTTCTTCTTTTGCATCTTATTCAGAAAATAGTTTTATGCAGCTCTTGTCATATTTTTTTTCTTCTTTGGCTACAGCTGTACTCTGCACTATGTTGTTCATTGAATATCATTATCCCAGATCTCTTATGTAGCAGTGCTCTTGGAATCATCCCTGTAATCACTTCCACATGCTGCAAACTTGCAGAAAGGAACAAACTCCTTCCATATTCCCTGTATTGACATGAGCTTTGCCAAGTTCTTATTCTCCAATACTTGCTGGGATACCTCAAAGTTTATTTTCAAAATCATAGTCCCAAAGCTCTTCTCACAGGAATATCTAGTGTTGCCCCAGTCACTTTTAGGAGTCTCTTAACTTTTTTCCCACCAACTTTGGTCTTTTCTGTGCTTTTGAAGTGTTCTCCTCTTCTGCTTTCTTTTGTTTCTGCCCAGCATCTTGTACTAGCATCTCTTTATTTTGGAGCGTCACCATTTCTCCAGTATTTCATCATCCCTCACCAACATCTGGAACTCTGTGTGGGAAACCTGGGCTTTTTCCCAAGGCCACCACTCTTCATCACCTCCAGCATTTCTGCTCTTCTCCCTGACAGTGACAGTCAGGTCCCCACATTTTTTACCTTTTCTAAGTGCTGTTTTGCATATGAACCTATAAAATCTCACCATTTTTTCCTCTGAAACCTGATTTTTTTTGTCTATACTATCTGACTGAAAAGCTCCTTTATGCCTCTTTTCCAAGCCTTCAAAATTTATTATACTGCACTTCAATATTGTTGTTTATTTATTTATTTATTTATTTATTTATTTATTTATTTATTTATTTATTTATTTATTTATTTATTTATTTTACTCTGTTCATACTCTCTTTGTAAGCAGGATTGAGACCACACCACCATGAAAACAGTGAGTAACTAATTCCCCTTGACATGAATACTGATTGTCTGCCCACCTAGGAGTTAGGCCAGGGAATACTGAGGTGTTTGTTGCCAGTGTGCCACCTGGCACCCACTGTTAACCCTTTGAGAGCAGTACTTGGATTCCCAGAGCTGCTGATGCCACCTTGTCCCTGGTCTCTGTCAGTAATGCCCTCAAAGTCTGTATTTTGTAACAGCCTGAGGATGGTATCTAGTTCTTGCTTCTGTCCACTGGGATCCCTCTGCCTCTGTCAGGACTAGGTCTCATACAGGTTTTTCTTTGACATTTTAAGGAGCTTCCACTTCAGATTTGAATGAATTTCATTCCAGAATGTGCTTCAGCCTGAGAGGCAGAGCCTGTTGTCCAAGACACTCGAGTTCAAATGGAGAAAACGTTGATCTTGATTTTTTTTCGTCTTTTTTGCCACGTTCTTGTGAAACATCCTAATTAGTGACTTATTGGGCCACATCACCACCAGCCTGACTTACTATAATTTTAGCTTTTTTTTTTTCTCGATTGCTTTATGACACTCCCCCCTCCCACCAGACATTTTATACATAGACCAGGAAAGACAGCGAGGTGGTGAGTCCCATTTTCAGATGGATACACGTGCTACAGATTGGTGTGAGATATCCATGTCCTTATGAAACCATGTCCTCAGCAGCTGTTTTTCCATGGATATCCGATGTGGCATCCCCTAAGGGTGCTGGTATTTGCTGGCTCTCTTCTGAGGCACCCAGAGCCCGCTACCTCCACTCTTTGTGCTGCAGTGCGGGGATGTGAGCTACCAGCTGAGCTGCTCCTGTTTGCTGCTGACGTAGTGAAAAAGTTCACCATGCCAGCAAAAAAGGGAGGAGGAGGAGAAGAAAAAGGAAATAGAGAAAATAAAAAGCAGAGCATGGAGTTAATGAAAGTAGGGGAGTGTTTCTGGTATTATAATGTTGCCAGAATTAGGTTTCTTTAGCTCCTGCTGTGCTTTGCTAAAAGCGAGTCTTGTTAGCAGCAGCAGATGTGAATGTAACAGCTGTACAACTGTCAGGGGAACGAGAGAAGCTATGAGAAATCCATGAATTAAGTGGATTCTCTTACTTTCTTTGTGTGGAGATCTTAGAAGTGGAAGTTTCCAAAGTGTGTCCTGCTGGCTGCTCATGTCAAGTGATTGGGATGTTGTAGGTGGTGAGAGAAGGGTGCAGCAAGCAAGATGCATGGTATATTTTCAGTCAGGAAAAGGAGAGCATTTGGGGAATGGCTTACTGGAACTGCTGGGGGATGATGGGGTAGCTGGGAGGAAAGATGTAGCTTAGGAGTAGACACTAATGTTGCAGAAGTGGGGATGGGAATGCATGCAGCTAAGAATAGATGCCTTTATGGAAAGGATACTGGTGGTTATTTGGAAACCAGAAACTTATATGATCAAAGAGTTTAGCAAGACCTTCTGACTTTGCCTTGCCCTTCCAAAAATATATCATGGCTGTGTGGAAGGTTACCTCCCATCCCTTCTTAGATGTTAATCACCCCCTTCAATATAGGTGGCCTATCAGATTGCATAGGCTGGGTAAACACTGGGATATGTGATAGGATATTTGCTGGGCTGCAGGATCTAAAGGTAAGGCTGATATCTGGAATGCCAAGATATTTGTGAGGGGAGACAGGATTCCTGCTCTCTTCAGCTGCTTGCCCTCCAAGTGGAAGGAGAAGGCATTTCAAATTCCTTGCGAGCTCCAGGCTATAAACAGGCTCTTCCTGTATGAAACAATAAGGATCTAACAGCACTCAGGAGCTGTCTGCTTTTCTGAACAGGTCTAATACTACTGAGATATGCTTTTGTGGGGAGGATGAAGCCCATCACTTGTGGGGACAGAAGTGCCCAGTGCTGCTGGTGTAGATCATCCAAGAAGATGATATTGAAGACAGTCATGAGGCAAAGAAGAAATCAAAGTCCCATCAAGCTGAAGCAGACAGAGACAGAAAGGAGAAGGAGCCAAAACAAAAAGAAAGCAGGAAAGAGGAAGAAAATAATTAGACAGCGGTGGGAGAACTATTAGCATTGTTTTGTACAATGGAGAAGTGGCTCAGCCACTCCATAAGCACTATTTTTTCAGCTAGCTGGGCTAAGGGCCTCTGTGGGGGCAAGCACACAAATGATGGGTCCCCAAGCCCTGCAGCTCTCTCAGTGAGAGTAGAATTTATCACCTATATAATGATCCTGAATTCATCTGGGGGGAGGTGCTGTGGCTCTAGCATGGTCTGGCTCCTCTGTATCAGATTTCTGAGTAAGCCTGTATTCCCCAAAGTAATGTGAAGATTGATATGAGCAAGGGAATGCATTTGGTATTTTACTTTGTGGATCACAGGGCAAGTGCCACATGCAGTAGTCATGGATGCTGTGTTTATCCTTACCCTTATTGCTTCCTTGAAGACAGTGGTGCTGCAGCTTGAGTCTCTGAAGCTGTTCTTGGCATGTAGGCTTTTGGCATTAAAATCTCCATGGGTCTGTCACCACAGCTCTTCCTCAGAGTGCAGGGTATGCAGGGAGGTGGTTCTTTGGAATTATTTGTAAGGCATTGCTCTGTTTTACCTGGTCTTAGGCAGGGGACTGAAGTGAAGGTTACTAAAATTCAAACCACTTGGATGATGCAGGAATAGAAGTGTCCCTTATGGCTAAACTAAAATCTTCTAGGAGGTAGGATGTTCTCACACTCATCAGCTATGACAGTGGGGGGAAAAGTGCCTGGCCAGGTAGGATCTGTTTCACCTGGACCCTTTCTTTACACAGAGCAAAACTATGGGATTTCATACCTTCTTGTACAGTGATCCTACAGTAAATCGTGAAACTTCAGATATTCCTGTAGGTACAGACTATGTGACCCTGTCCCAGATAGGAAATCTGCATGGTAAGATCCCAGATCCATGAGTTGTTTTCCTTCCTGGCATGAAGTTCCTTTTTTTCCGTTGTGAATCTTACCAGCCAAGGGTGTTGCCTCACCTTATTCCTTAAGCAGCTAGTGTCAGTATAATTAAGGGTTAAGCAGTTAATCTTAAAAAATCCCTTGGAAGTCAGGGAATCCATACATTTGCTTATTTGTAATTTGTGTACTGCCCCTGAGGCAAGCAGGCATGGGAATGTAATCCCATATTTGTGTATTTAACAACTGAAAAGATGATGTGAGGAGAGGTTTGGGTTTACAAGAGTATAAAGCAAACCGTGACTGTCTAACCTCCTGTTTTACCTCCCCTGCTGCAGGTCATGCATTTTCCTAGTGCCCAATCCTGTGGAAATCCTGTATTTCAGTGTGCATTGAGACTGGCTTTTCTGACACAGGATGGAGCTGAGAGTGTGCTTAAGCTGGTTTTTGTCCCAGCCAGAGAGGGGAAAATTTTCTTCATTAGGGGCCTTTTTGTGGTAGGCTCTACAGAAACACTCATCAAATGCTGACTTTACTTAAAGCTCTTAGAATCAAATCACACGAGGTAGGCTGAGCCAGGAAGAGATGGTGCTGCTACAGTGCTTCTAGAGAGGTTTGTTGTTGCTGGTTTTTTGCAATGCAGATGCTAGGACTTTACAGGAAACACATCAGTCCTCCAAATGGGTGGAGATGTGTAGTTGTAAGGAAGAGTAAACACTGGAAAGTCCATAATTTGTGGCTGAATGCTGTTGAGCAGGACAGCAAGATAGTGACTGATCAGAAGAATGACTCAAAAATCAATGGTGTGCAAAAGAAAAAATGCCAGCCACAAACAAAAAAACATTACTGCAATAGTCTGGATGACTCAGAAAGATGAGGCCAAGCATAACATAAGCTGCTGTAAGTCACATGTCAAAGAATAAGGAATACAGGCTACATTTATCAGTTGGCAAGTTTGTCTAGGGAAGGAGTGGGGGCTGGTGCAGCTCCCTGGCTGACTACAGAATTCCAGGAGGATGCTGTAGCTGGGGGAACTTGGGTAGATTTCAGTAAATAACCTCAGTTCTAGGAAGGGCTGAGTGTGTGTGTGTGATTTAGTGCTAACATGTCACTTCCCATGTACTCTGCTTAGTGCTTTTGTTGGTAATTCCTGGATGGAAGAGGTTTCGGGGACAATGCCTGAGGGTGTTAGAGAATTGGAAGTGTGCCTTCCAGTAAAGGAGGTTGAAGAGGTGGAAAGAATAGGGAAAGCTGAAGGCTAACTTTTGTCAGTGTCTAGATATACCTACAAGGAGAACAAATTCCCTATGGTCTAGGAGACTGAGGGGCACCAAGACCCAAACCCAGGAATATAAAACTGGATTTAACCCCCCCCCCCCTCAAAATGATATGAGAAAAAGCACTACTTTTTAACATCATCTGTAATTAACCCCTAGAAAAACAGTGAGGCTTTTGGAGGATCCTTCCCACAAGGCTTTAAAATTGTGGCTGGATTCTTGTCAGAAAGTGGACCCTTGTAGAGATGGGAAGGATTTCTGCCAAGTTTTCTGAGGCAAGTTTGTGAAGATGTGGGTCTGGGTCATCGTGCCACTTCTTCCTGGCATTACAGTCAGATGTTGGCTCACAGCTGTTGGCAGCTCTGGGATTGAGAACTGAGACCTCAGGGCAAGAACCAGAGGCATGCCCTCTCTATCCTGCCCTGTGCAAACACTCACCAGTGTTTGGTTCATCTTTTTATTGGATAATGTTGCACCGACATCCCAAAGTAAATGAAGCTTCATAAGTGTCCAGTGAAGTGGTCAGTGATGACTAATTGTCATCTATCAATGGTGCTTCAGTTCTCTTCCAGCCAAATCGAGGCATTCCATTTATATACCATCATCTATGGCTCTGTCACCCATTTCAAACTTTAAACCTTGTTACCCTCCTGTATTTCTTAGCCAAACTAGAATGAGTTTTTCCTTCTGCTACCTCAATGATTTTTTTTCCCCCTGTGGAAATGCTATGTTCCCATGATGCCAGGCTTTTCTTTATTTCTTAACTTTTTCCCCCCGCAGACTTAAACTTTGTCAGAGGCCGAATCTGTGCTTGTAGAAGAATCAGAGGTGCAATGTACCATTAGAAATGAGGTCTGAGAGCAGGAGCAGGATGGATGTTGATGCAGGTGGAGGCTGGGACAGCATCAAGAGGTGCCATCAGAGGCTCTGAGCCTTTGCACACAGCCAGCATGGCCAAGTCCCAAGTAACAGAACTTCCTAGGAAACACAATGGCCACTTGTGAGCCAGCCCCAGGCCAGGGCAGCAGAGGAAAGCCAGGCAGGGCAGCAGGGCTGGCTGGGTGGGGCATGCGAGGATCTGTGGATGTGACTGCCGAGGCCGTGCGGGGTGGGAAGCTTTTTCCTCGTGTGACTTCACCTGGACTGTGTGCCAACCTCGGCACACAATGTTATCACTGCGAGCCAGCGCACGGTCAGGACGGCTGTGCTCGCACAGGGGGCCCCAGGAGACTTTCTCCAGGCCTTACAGCTTCTGGCCTTGATGGCTCTTGCCTGAAATATGCCACGGCCCCATTCTGTGGTTTTGTTTCCAGTGGTACCAGAACTGGCTGTGCTCATGGATGACTTATGCTACCGAGATGGAGAACTGGTTGTGAGGAGTAAAGGTGAAAGGTTTTGTCAGGACCTGAAGCAGGGACCTGAGCTCTACCCCACCCTTCTCTGGCAGTCAGGGCTTGCTCTTGGCTCTTTCCTTATCCGGGGTTTATTGCTGTGCAAAATAGCAATAAGAGTTAATGAGTCATTAGGAACTCTCGGTCCTGGCTGCAAAGGGACTTTGCTGCCTGGATGGAAATCCTTCCCAAGGAGCCATTCCCCTCTCTGTAGCAAACACACAGCTGTTGAAAGCTCTTGGATAAATGAATGCAGTCCTTCAGGGCTCAGGCCCAGCCTACAGAAGTGGTTTCCATGGGTCAGGGATGAGTGGTCTTGCCTACACCCATCTTTACTTTTGTCACTGTTAAGTACCTTGCCTAAAAGGGACAGTTGGGCCTGGATCATCAGAATCTCTTGGCAGTTTCACAGATCTCCTTTCATGGCAATCTACAGAAGCTCTACCTTCTCTCCAAGGACACATTGTAGATTAAATTCTGCCTCTAGATGTCCCAACCTCAGCCTGCCCTTTTCCCTGCACTAGGAGAAACCCTATATTGTTTATTTTATTCTGTTGTTCTATGAATGAGACCTTTCTGCCCAGACAAGCTTGGGCATCCTTTCCTTAAACAAAGAACCTTTCCTCAAATTCTTTGGCAGACTTTGGTTTTCCCAGGCCTGATGTTTCGAAGACATCCGTGTTTTCCGTGCTTTGACATTCAAAGAATGCAACAGCACTGGACTAGTTTGCAGAAAAATGTAGTGGTTCTAGGCTTTGACATCTGAGATTTGTTATTGACTGGTCTTTTGCATCAGGGAGATGCAAGACACTTGTTCATGCAAGTGTCTGTCTCCAAGTTGTTCAGAAGTCATTGTAGGTTCATCAACAGCTCTCCAGGATTGGTGTTTGTGCTCCAACAGAGTTGAAATGGTGCAGTACCAAACAGGAGGTTGCTGACACCCTCATTCTATGTAAGAATCCTCAGGATGATTCATCACTTCCTCTTGTGACTCTGCTTTCTGGGCTACCTCACAACTCATAAATTATTTTTGGGAGGTGGAGTGGAGATGAGCAGATTTAAGTCCTTAAAATTACATATCAGCCCAACCATGCAAGCTCATGTGATCGGTACCAGGTAAGAAGACACTTCTGGGGGATACCTTGACACCTTCTTCATTCCAGCTGGCAGGTAGTCATTAAAATAAGCTGGATTTTGAACCAGAAAATAAGCACTCTTTTTGTAATTTGATGATTTGGTGGTCATGGAGAACACGTAACGGGAGCTTCAGAGGGCTTCCAGAAAAATTGGAGGATAAACCAGGCAGGAGTGAGGTGTATCCACCTTGCCTCTACATGTCAACCATAAGTTGTGCAGTGGGAGTTCAAATGCAGCCCCTCAGCTACCCTGAGCTCAGAGCCCTCTGGGAAGTCACTGCTCCTGGGACAAAGTTCTCCACAGCAGAGCTACAGCTGGTCTCCCTGCAGAAGGGCAGGAATTGACCTTCGCTTCCCTGTGCTAAAGCAAACCCAGTCTGTGTTTGTCCAACCTTCTGAGCCATCAGCTGTGCTCTAGATCAGCAGTCTCCTTTTTCATGATCCACCCCTCTCCAGGACTTGGTGACTTTTGTAAAGTGTTCAATGTTTTCTTCCAGGTTATTGACTAAAAATATCCTGATGCCAAACACCCTCCAGGATCTTGGTACAAACATGTTATAAAGAAACTCCAGTCACTTCTAGTTCTCAATTGTGTTTTGGAACCAGTCTGATAGGTCATTTATAGTCTGTTTAACGACTGCTGTCATATTTTTATGCCAAACAAGTTCTTTAATCATAGTTCCACATGATAGAAGGGAAACTGCCATCCAGGATCTCAAGTACATTGTACCAGCTTTGTAATATTTAACAATTGTACATGCAATTTCCTCAGAGAAAAGTAGGAGCACAGTTCAGTGGGGGTGAATTTTCTATAAACCCATGTTGGTTGCCCCTATTTATATTTCCCTCTTTGCATTCCCTGTGTTTTTTGTTAGCCACTTCATTATTTAGTTCAGGTCTGAGATCCTGTCACAGGTCTGTAGTTACCTGCGAGAAATTGAGATAATTATAAAATAATTATGCCCTTCTACATAGTCTTTACAAAATGCCAGGCTATGGGATTTCTTCTTCTCCTCCAGGACTTACCCATTGCACCAAGAAGTACAGAAGATCAACATAATCATGGAATTATGTATGCAGCTTATGAAAAAAAAAATCCAAAATGAGGAAAGATAGAAGTGTTCAGTGCAAGGTATCTAGTCCTGGTGATTTAAAATGCCTGATTTTAGTAGGTGGTATTTAACTCCTCTGAGACACTACCAGAATAGACATGTCATTAACAAGGTCTTCATCAACTACTTTCTTTCCTCTCAGCAGTAGGATAGAAGTATTTATTGATTTCTTTTGTTGTTCTCTGCATTATTATTGAATAATCTAAGATTTCCATCTGATAACAGATCAATACTATGAGTCAGACTCATTCTGATCTTAATTTACTTTTTTAAAAATGCCTTTGTCACTCTTTTTTTCTCCGTCCTTTCACCTCCATCATCTTTTTTATAATACTTATCTTCTAATTTATATTCAGCTTCTCTCAGACTATTTGTTACTTGTGTTATACTTCACTTACTTAAAGCTGCCTCATTTCGATTTTATATGAGGTTGTGTTTTTTCAGTTGCACTATTCTTTCTTTACTGGGGAGTTGTGTATTTTTGGTGCCTCGTAAATGATTTTTAAGCAGTTGCTAGTGATTATTTATATTTTTGTATTTAAATACTTTCTTCGTGTTTATTTAGCCCAGAATTCTCTTCAGGGCTGGGAGACAGGGCTTTTTAAAGCAACACATCTTTTAAAGCATTGCATTACCAGTCTGGACTTTCTTCTGCTTTCATGTATAAAAAGCAGCAAGCTGGGGATCAGTGAACTTGCTGCCAGCCTCTCATTTCTGCCATCACTTTACCCATCCTGATAAGGGAAATACAAGTTTTGTTCAATTTGGATTTAAAGTCTGCCAAATGAGGAAGCTGTTAACATTTTAGAATCCTCAAGGCTGTTTATTGAGTCAGCAACATCACCATGCATTAAACTAAGCAATAACTTAAGTCTTTTTCTTTGGTGAGTGCTTGAGCAACCAGTGCTGCCATGTTCCAGTGTTTCTTGCTTATCCATCCAAATCATCAATCCTGTTACTGGAGCACCAACTCACAAAATATTGAATACTGATAGCTAGGAAATTGTGATTCAAAGTCACAAACAAGCTAGTAAGTACTTTTACTTTTGCTCCATTCAGTCTGTCTTAAGGCTATACCTATTGATTTTAATATGGTCTTACAAACCATGCCAGCATTTATTCCAGTGTCTTACAGCTGTAGTCCCCTGGGCAGGCAAAGCTTTGATGAATATAAACTGTAAAGGAATGCCACAATTGTATGCAGCTAAAGAGGATGTACTGGAATGGACTTGACTTTTGTATTGTGTTCCTGTAAAGGAGGGCACACTCCTTTTGAAAGGCTGAGTCTGCAGGGCTGCAGCTGCATAAACTCAGCACTGCTCAGGGGGGAGTCAAAACCCACCAAACCTTCTGCACCCTGGGTCAAAGCAGAGGGGCAAACAGAAATATTAGAGCTCATGTCCTTGCTTCAGAGCTTTGGGGACTGGAGAGACACAGCCCATTAAAAATCATGCCTATATTCTGCCCTATATTATCCATGTGTAATAGCTGCATTCACTGGGGTGGTGTTTATCAGTTGGGCAAGAGTGAGGTCTCACAGCCCAGGGCATGTGGGAGAATATTCAGCAGTTGCCAAGGTGGGATTTAAAAGTAGCTCCTGAAATTTCTGCCAGGTTACACACAGGACAAGGGGCCCCCAGAGAGTCTTAATGCTTCTTTTAAAAGGATCTTGATTTGCTTTAAGCCATTTTCTTCCTAAGAATATCATATCAGTCACAGGGCTGCAAGGGATTGAAGTTTGCTGGAAATAATGAAGAAAAAACTCTCCAGTCCTCTCCAAACTGGATAAGCCCTTTGGCTCTCCCACCTATGTTTTCTGGCAGGTCTGTACACAGATAATCCTTGACTCCTTCCATCTGGCTGTTTATTAGTTTGAAGCCAAATTGTCTCAGTGAATGCTGAACACCTCTGGATGAATGATGTATCTATGGACAGGTTGTCTTCTTGATCAGGAAAAGAGAATGGCTGGCTCAACAGCTTCCAAGTTCAATAACCTCCTTTACTTCCTAATGAATTGCTGAGGCATGAGAGGCTTCCGTTCCTTGCTGGCATCTTTTACACTGTGCCCAAAGAAACAATCATATCAGGCTCAGGAAGACTGAAAGGGCAGGGAAACAGGAACCATCCCCACGGATGTCCTCCCCAGAGAGGCTGGGAACACGCTCTGCTGTGGGAAATGGGAAGCTGAGGTCAGCCAAAGTGCACGGCAGGTATGCGCATCTTTTAGGATGGGAAGGACAGATAATGGCCTGCGTTGCCATCCCCATCCCTGCCTGGCCTGCTGGTGAGCTCTCCTGGGCCACCTTGGCATGCAGAGTGCACCTCCACTGTGTCATTGCGTGGTGTGGAAATGAGGGCAGGGAGATAAAGGTGGAGAGTGGGTGGTGACAACGTTCCTGAGAGCCCTGAGCCTACCACTCAGCAAGGCAGGCCTTGGTGGTGTGAGAAGAGCCCAGAAGAAGTGAGAAAGCAGTAGGGAATGAGCCCCCATCAAAATCTGGAAGGCAAAAACCCCCATGGACAGTGAGGTAATACAGGATGCTTCCAGCCATACAGATTTGTTCCCATCTTTCAGGAGCTTTGTCCCTTCTAGCTCCTTGTGCCTGGGAATGTTAAGAGATTGTACAAAAAGTCTTGATAAAACAAACATATGGAGATCCCCTCAAGAGGCTGGGAGATATTATTAGCTCCTCTTTTACTGGCAGGCCTGGAGCAATTAATTATTACCAGAAGTATTATCAGGTACTTGTCACTGCTTTCCCTGGATCCACTTCACATAGCCCAGACTGGCTGTAAGCAACATGTTCCCTGACTGGCCTGATACCCCACAACTCCTGACAGCAGTTCCTCTGCTCCTCTCCTGAGGATCTCAGCACTGCTGGAAGGGCCATAACTTTGAATACATGCTGGGAGAAATTGGAGTTCATGGACCACTTCAGTATGCAGCATGCCTGTGTTTTTGTATCTTCTCAGTGATGTGCTCCACCTCTGTGACCAGGGGGAAAGTTTTAGGCAGGAGGCAGAGAAAGGGACAGAGAAGGTAAGAGGAGGTTGTATGGGGACCTAGGGAAAGGCATTTTTTGTCTGATGGCTGCATAATGCATGTTTAACAATTTACCTATGAGCTCTGGGCCCTGTCCCAGTGCTGCTTTTCAGATATGCCATTGCAGATGCTCTAAAAACTTAGAATTTCTAACCAACACCCTTTTGTAAAGGTCTGTGCTTTTAGAATAGTCTGGTCAGGTTTTAAGTGAAATTATGCTGATCCATGAAATCATGTGTCTAAAGGAGTACTCTTCTCTTCCTGGCTCTGCAGTAGCACAGCACCTACCTTTGACACATGAGGATTAATCTTTTTTGCCTTACTAGTTCTTTGTACTTTTAATGAATTTTTAATATTGATATACATTTAATGAAGTTTCTACTTTTAACCATGTTATTGTTAAATGGAAAACCATACAGGTCAGCTGGTATACCTGTGAAGTATTTGCTGGAAAAGGGATGCAGGTTCAGGTGAAAATACAGATTTTACTAGTAAAAAAAGGTTCTTTGGCAACAAAGCTTACACTGAGCCTATAGGTAAAATTAGAGACATCAAAACGATCTCCATGTCAGTTTAACTCCATCTGTTCAACCACTGTAAAAGTACTGTAAAAAAAATATTCGGAATAGTCATTAGAGCATCACCACACCATCCCTGTGTTTGCCGTGCTTAGCTTTGTACCTGCAAGAAGAAGTTTAAGAAAGGAGTGCCGAGCAGGGTGGGGTGTAGCCGGGAGAAGGCACGGCGGGCGCTGTTTGTCACCCGCAGCATCCCTCCCTCCCTCCCTCCCTGGCTGCCGGCGCAGGGATGAGCTCGCAGTGCCCGCTAGCGGCGCGGGCTGCCGGAGCTCGCCTGCTGCTCCGGGACGAGGTGCCTGGCCCTCCCTCCTGGATAAAACCAGCACTCGCTGGGCTGGGCGAGAAAACAGAGAAAATTGCTTGAAATGGGGTTACGGTGAGCAAACACCTCTAAATCTGCAGCACGTTCCGAGCCATCGCTGGAGGCAAAGAACGCGCTGGTGACTCGTCTGAAGGTGCCCCGGGGCCAGCCCTCCTCGCTGGGCAGCCTGGAGATACCTGGGGTGAGCAGTGGGAAGCAGCACAGCATCACCGTGCTTCATACTGCCCCAGCTAATTAGCCCCACTCCGGAGGAGATAATTAACTCCCGTGCAGTTCCTTGCTGGCATAGCCAGAGCCGTGTCCCCCCAGGTCAGCTTTGCACTGGGTGCTGTAGACAATCCACAGTGCACAGGCTGGATTTTCAGAACTGGTGGCAAGATACTAATTTACTTTTGTTGTTTTTTCAACTGAAAATATTTCTCCGAGATTTCTTCAGGTCTTTGGCCCTACCCAAAACCATGGAGCTAAAGACCTCAGACAGCCTCCCTCTCCCCCTGCTCGTTTTTCTACTTATGAGGTAAGACCATCCTTAACAGATGTTTGTTTACCTCTTCATAAAAACCTCCTGTGATTCTACAGCCTCCCCAAGCAGTGTGCTGCCATGCTTTGCTATTCTTGCCATTGCAAAGTGTTTTTCTAATGTTTAGCTATATCATTTTTATTGCAAATTAAGCTAATTATTTCCTCTTCTACTTTTGGTGAATGTAGGGGACAACTGTTTAGTCTCTCCACCCATTATAACAAATGTTTATGTGCTAGAAGACTGTTATCATGCCTCCCCTCCTGTTGTTCTTTTCCTAGAGAAAACAAACTCAATTATTTTATCCATTCCTTATAAGTCATGGGTTTTTTTCACTTCTCTTATCATTTTGCTGTTCTGTCTTGGACTTTCTCCAACTTGTCTGCATCTTCTGTAAAATGTAGTGCCTCGGAGTGGACACACTGTTCCTGCTGGGAGCTCAGCAGTATCAAGTAAATGCACAAAATAATTGCTTCCGTTGCCTTATACACAAAATCTGCATTAAAGCACCTCAGAATGAGATTTGTGCTCTTCTGTGGGGATCTCCCTCAACAGACATTGGGTCCCACACCAGCTCTCTCTGCTGGACTGGTCACAATTTATTTTGGAGCAGCACACCTGGTGTCTGTGTAGCCAGCTTTCCTGAGCTGCATCTTGGTGCAGTCACCTCTGCAGAGGCAGCCCAGCTCCCCAGTGTCTCACATTCCTCTCAAATTCCAATCACTTCAGCCTCCTGCCTTCAGGAGGGACTGCTGACCCCAGCCCAGCTGTCATCCTCTTCCTTTTGTCCTCTAGTCTGTTGTCCAAGACGCTCAAGGAAATACTGAGCAGCCCTGGAGGCAGAACTTCAGGGACACAATTCTCCCAGCTGGAAAAGTGAAGCCCTGATAATTACCCTTGATTATGGTACTTCAGCCTTTGTACCCTCTGCAGGGTGACTTTGCACGCTGCTCTGGGAGCCTGTAATCTAGATATTTTCTAAGTGTCCACTGAAGTCAAAGTATTTTACACCTACCGTTCCCTCCTCCCCTACCAGGCCTGTTAGTCAAAGAAGGAAATTAGCTTGGTTTGACATGATTTGTTCTTCAAAATTCCCTGCTGGTTGTTTCTTATCAGCATATTGTCCTTTGGCTGCTTATGAATTGATTGTTTCATAATTGGTTCCAGTATCTCTCTAGGTATCACAGTTAGGCTGACTGGCCTGTAATTCCCCAGGTCCTCCTAGAACAGTAATTTTCAGAGAAGAACTGGGTTTAACAGATACTGAAAGACATTCCACTTTTGCCCTGCTTATCTTTATTAATTGTCTAGTTTGGTTCTGTCCCTTAAATTAAAAACATGTTTCCCATAAGTATTCATCCTCCACTTGAGGCTCAGCATAATCCAGCCCTATCTTCACCTCTTCTGTGTTCCTGCCCTTCTGTTACATACGTCCCCAATTTTCTTCCTCCTTGATGCTTTATATCTTCCTCCCTCTCTTTTCTTTATGGTTTGCTTGCAGCTCCCTAGCAAAATATATTCTCCAGCAATTTACATCCACCACTGCCTGGAGAAAGTCCTGGGAAAATCTGGGAGCCTGGCCTTAAAAATGCAGGCAGTGACTTTTGCCAGGCTTGCAGGGACATGGTGAGGTCTGCTTAAAGATTTGTCCTGGGCTGGCTACACTTAGATGATCTCTGAGACCAGTAGGTGGCAGAGAGATGATAAAATCTGGGAGACTGATCCTGGTGGTCAGAGGAGAGATCACTTTGGCATGGGTAAGGACAAGTGTTACTAGAGAACTGGTGAGTGTCTGGCAGAGGAGAGGACTGGGTGAAGGTCCCAGCTTCTTGCAGGGAGGCTGAATGTGCCCAGTGCTCAGGCTGAGCCATGAGTGAGAGGTCTGTGTGTTCAGCAGAAGAACAGGAAGCGTGTGCCACTTCCTAGCTAAGCAGATCCCCAGAAGATAACTTTGTTTGAGGGAGGGGTATCGTTATCCAGGGTTGTGCGCTATATAACTGCACAATCTGCTATCATGCATGAACAGAGCTGTTCAATAGCATGGCCCTGCCTTGCCCTGACATCATGTCTGTGTTGGAAATCCGTTTGGAATAAAAAAATCCCACATTCCCCAAGTGACCTCGTAGTCTCTGAGCAAAAGGCTGAGTTGCAGTGGAGACTTCACAGACTCGGTGGTGCCAGGCACAGAAGCTCAGTCACCAGCCTCAAAGCAGCTGAAGGTTGAGAAGTCAGCAACGAAGCAAACTTCTTTCCAAAGAAAAGAGTATTTTAAAAGTGCAGGAGATGCCCATGATTCTTTGAAGGCAAGAAAAATCCCAAAGGCAAGGAACAGCCACTGTGAGATAACAGTGCAGTGTTACTTTCACTAGCTGCTACTATTTTTAGCAGTGGTTTTTGGGGATGAAAGTACTCAGCACATCTACAGGTTGCTGGAGAGAGAGCATAAATTAATGAGAGCATAAATACCTAGCCAGCTACACAGGTTGAAAGTGTTTGCCCTTCTCAGTCTGGCACTGTCAGTGCTGCAATTCTTTTGCAGACTCAGTGGCTGTCACATGCTGCATGTGAGGTCCAGTCTTCTCGACCTTTGCTTTTATGGTCTCTATTTCTTTCTTTCACAGCTACTGCTTTCATGCTACAAAGGTAGCCCTGACTTCCAGTATTACCCTGATGCTGAAGAGAATCAAGTCTCCTTCTTGCTCTTCTCATGCTTTACCTTTTTTTCTTCATGCCCATCTCAAACAACCACTTCCCTGCATGGCCCCAGTACAAGAGGAATTCCTCACTGCCCAGTTTCATTTTCATTTAGACCCTTTTCTTCAGAGGGAGGAGGCCCTAGTGAGCTGGAGAGCCTGACCCAAAGCTCAGTGATGCCTTTGTAAAAAGCCTCCAGATGAAGGGACTCTGTGGTTTTCCACAAACCAGAAATGTCCTGCAAACTGGGTGTGCCCCATGCTAAAGGCTCTGTGCTCTGTGATACCAAAGTAAGTCAGCCTGATAATTTGGATGAAGGTAACACGGACCCAATAATCACAGACTTGAATATAATTTCTGCATCAGTTGCATATTGCAAGCTGTTCTGCAACTTGTCAGACAATGTTTGATATTTGGATAATGTTAGCAAAAGGCAGATAGAAGGTTAATGGGAAAGGTCTCTGACAGTAGCTGGATATAATTTAGAGATAGACTACAGCCATGTAATTGCATACCGGATTTGGGGTTTGGCTCATTATATTAGAGAGAAAAGCCTAGAAAGGGATGTGCACATTCAGCTAGAGCTGAGCTTTCCAAAAAGAGAGTTTTGGTCTGAAAAGGAATGGGCAGTTTAACACCTGAACCACCTGCCCTCTCTGATGCACCAGCATCCAGACATTCTCTAATAGTGCTGGATGCTGGTGGTGCTGTTTAGCCCTCCCTCTCTTACTGCTTCCCAGAGAGACATTGAGGGTGGCACTGATGACCATGTATTGATACTAGTTTATTTCAGTACGTAGCAAAACAAAACAAAGGTGTTCCTTCCTCCTCCTTACTGTCCTTACCCCTCTCATTGATCCAACCATGCCTTTTCTTATTCACTTCGTGTTCTTGGGACTTGTGAATTCTCCAGTGTGTCCTCTCTCCAGGAAGGCTGTTCCCATGCTTTATGTAGCATGGGCTAAAAAATGTTCTGCTACTGCTTCCCTGTTTAAGAGAGTGATTTCTTAAGGTGTTCAGAATATGACTTTCAGTCCAACCACATGACTTGAGAGTGATTTTTCTTTTGTGTCTCCAGACTGTTTCCTCTTGCAAAATATGATTCTTTTCCATTTTTTACTTACGCTTTAGCTCTTTTGAAATCCAGTTTGAAAAACATCATCTCTGCCTCCAGTTGTGCTTTGGACCTTGGGGCTCTGCAAATCAGCCTAAAAGCTGTTTGGAAAGACAACTCCTGAGGTGAAGCTGTGAACTTACATGGACACAAATGCCCAGAAACACAGAAGAGTGGCCTGAAACCATTGGTTTGAAGGTACAAAATTTTGTGGCTCTCGTGTTTTAATATCTCATTCAAATGACTGCTTTCGGGAGACAGAGTGTCTCCCAGTGCCATTCTGGGAAACTAAATTCAGTGTTGACTTTGCATAAAGAGAGGGGAGCTACTTGCTGCTTCATCACTTTATGAGCCTGGCATCTGTATCACTGCTTAGCAAGTCTTGCTTCCAGTAATCCTCTTTTTCTTCAGAGCTGAGCACCAAGAGCACATTCTGAGCAATGCCTCCAGAAAGACTACAAAACCCATACCTCAGAGTAAGGTTATAGCCTTTGACTTTTAATTAAAACTCTCAGGGCATTTAGTTGTACTTGTGGATGCATTGCTGAGCCCGTGATTCCTCTCTTCTGTGGCCTCTCCAGCATTTTTGCAGGTGGTAGATGAGTGTGCCTGGGGTAGCATTCCTGTGTGCTGGGCTGCTGGAATTCAGCTATGCTCCTTAACAAAACAGTTTGGTTTAGACATTCTTGATGCATGTGCACATGCAAGATGCATTTGGAGGAAAAACTAAGCAGAGCTAAGACACTGAGAGGTGAGGTTGTAAAATTGGTCTTTCTCAGCTTTGATTAATATTGACTGATAATCTTGTTTCTCCATTCTGCTGCTTTTTCCAGGTAAAAGATATTAAAGAGTAGACCAAAGTATCTGACAATGCCAAATATAAACCCTGTACTTCAGTATCTGCCTGAAAATCAGTAATGCAACTTGTCTGTCAGAGCTGGGTGTAGGGTAACAAATTAATTCAATTAATGCTGCCACTATCAGAGATGTTGGTGTTCACTTTTCACCTGCCACACCACAACACCTAAAGACCAGCGAGTGTGGACACACACAGAGCTGTGCTGAACCACGGTGGAATTGCAGAGATGCTTTGGTCCCTGCTTAACTGAGCAAACTCCCATTTATACATGTATTAGGTTTTCACTGCCTGCCGCCTGTTCCTCTCCCCCCTCTGCTTTTTTATGTTCAGTGGACTCTCCTCTCTGTGTCTCTGCCTCTCTCTCTATTTTTTTTTCTCCCTATTGTTCCCCACGTCACTGACTGTCACTCACTTCATAAAGCCGTCTGGCTCGGAGCTTAAATATTGCAGGGCAACTAAAACCCACCATCAGAGCCAATTCAGTCATATCTGCTCAGTCGTGCGACAAGATTGGGGCTTTTAGGGTAGGGAAGAAGAGAGACAAAAGTTCACTCTTCCCTGCAGAGTGCCAAGAGAGGAGGGGGACACATTTCTTCGGTGGAGCCTCTCACAGCGGCAAGTTGCTTGCTCAACATCCTTAACCTGTGCAGCCTCTTTCTCCGGTAGCGTGCGCAGGGTGCGACACCTGGGAGCGCAGGGTGGGGGTCCGCAGCCAGCCCGGGGGAGTTCAGGACACAAACCTGTTGACTCTGAGTGGGCTTAGAGTCCTGCTCTTTCCTCGTGTCCCTGGCAATTTCAGGGACAAGGTGACTACCTAAATACCTTGCTTACTCTTTTTTTGAGGCTGAGGTGGTTGACTGCTTGCAGGTGGAATCGCGGACATTTTTGAACTGGTTGTGCCACTCGTCACCCGTCCACCCAATATTGTTGCTTGCAGTTGAACTAACTGAGCAACCTCGAACCCCTTCACTTGCAGAAAGCAGAGGGCATGGGCATGGCAGGGTTGTGAAGAATGTGGCCAGCTGGAAGTGATCTCGGGGAGGGCTTAGCCAAACGTAGCAAGCTGTGAGCGAGACGTGTGATGGAGTTAGACAGGAACCATTTTCCCTTCTCTTGTACAGTGAGTTTTCCGTGTGATAAGGTTAATCACACCTAGAATGTTGCTCTTGCTTGCTGCAGTGGAAGTGCTCAAATGGTAGCTTAGATATCAGTGTGACTCACAGGGAAAGAAAGGGATGGAGTTAACCGAGGTGCCTGGGGGACAATGAAGCTTGTACTGTGTGTAGTCATGTTTTTTACAGAGTTGCACGTGATTGGAAACTGTCGGGTGTACTTTGCTCTGTGAATTAGCAGAAAGAGGATGTTTAAATCAGTTTAGATAATGTATGTAAACAGCATAATCTTCTGCTAGACTTGTTAATGTAAGCGCTGACATTAACACACTTCTTTACACGACTTTAATGACTGAGAAAGTAGCAATTTTCCTTGGTGATTAAATTATATGTTTGCCGCTTATGTATGCGAGGTGTTTGTGCAAGCTGAAGGAACTCTGTTCTGTTCTTCATTTTCTAACATGGGGTAAAAATATGGTGAGGTTTGAAGGCAAGGAATATGAGTCCATCTTGTTTTAGCAAAATGCCATCATAAGCTTTTTTTTTTTTTGATTGAAAATTTATGAAATTCCCCTGAGCCATAGAATTCTCAATATTTTGCGTGTTTGTCTATGTGTGACTACGTATACAAAGCAGTTGAAACAGACTGGTATGCGTTGGTGTGTCATAACATATGGCATTACAAATATATCCCAGTGGTATCTGAAGGAGGAGGGAGGTTTAGATGCTCAGATTTTCATGCTGTTGACTGTACCTTCTTTTTCCCAGTGTTTGTGTATGTGTCCACACTTAGGAAACTATAGATGGAGGTAGTATCTAAGAGATGAACTTCTAGATCCCTGTGAACAGCTATTTCATGAATAATGATCCCTGTTTCACTTGTCATGCTCTACAAGTCAGTCTTTCTGGGCCACTGTAATATTCTGCATTCCTCAGAGATTTCTGACTGCTGTGATGTGTTAAATCAACCCATACAAAACAACTTTCATCTCTATTTCCCTCATTCATAGATCTTCCCTTGCCTGGAATTACATAGTGGGAAGTTCAGGGTATGCAGAATGAAGCCCTGACCTAGGAATAAATTCTTACCATGCAAGAGTAATGACATGTAATATTTGACTTGCATTACTTGAAAATGGACGACTGTCTTAGCTTTCCAATAGTATATCTGCAGCTGGCTCCCAGCTCTGTGTTAGCCTGAGATAGTGGCACTGACATCTTAGAGACAGCAAATAGTATTTCATGCTCCAGTTAGAGACCCTGGTGTTTTCCCCAGTTTGGTTACACTGTCAGTGTGGCAACCGACTTCAGAAGGGGATGCAAAGAACAGCCCCAACAGCACCAAATAATTACACTGCATATAACATGTTCTACATAGCAAAACTGATCTATATAGTAGTTGTTAAGCTTATACAGCATTACTGACACAGTAATGGTGGTGTAATTGCTGTTCTTACCTAACAGAGTGATTGCTAAAGTACAATTGACATTTGCAACCTAGAGAGAATTCAGGTTTGTTTAGGTGCAAGATGGGCGCAGATTCGAGATCTGTTCGACCTGGGAGGGGTTCTGGTGCAGGAGTGCTTGTGTGCTTGGAAGCTTCACTCTCTCTTCTAACCACTGCAGCTGCCTGCTGATAAATCTGTTCCACTGTATTGCTGGTGAAGGCTTGTACGTGGACAAAATCTAAGCAGCACAGAACTGAGCCTACAAGGCACCACAGAAGACTCTCACCTGCAAAAGGAGATAAATATACTCCCTGGCTGAAAAGTAATTGCCCATTTAGAGCCATGGAAGGAAGAATTTAGCAGGCAGCTTGCTCTGGCTTCCCAACCCTTCTCCTGCTAGTAAATCATTGTGAACAGGGAAATCAGCAAGCAAGCAACCGCCTTTCTGTTCTCAAAGCATGTTAGGGAAATACTGATTGAAAGCAACGAAAGACATCAGCGGGAAAATCTGAAATCTTTAAAATTTAGCAATTTATCTTTAAAATTTTTGGTGATTCTCTTTGTTTTTCTTCCCTTAGACCATAAGAAATGGGTGACTGGAGTTTCTTGGGGAACATTTTAGAGCAGGTGAACGAGCAATCCACTGTCATCGGGAGAGTTTGGCTCACGGTGCTCTTCATTTTCCGCATCCTGATCCTGGGCACAGCCGCCGAGCTCGTGTGGGGAGACGAGCAGTCAGACTTTGTGTGCAACACCCAGCAACCTGGTTGTGAGAACGTCTGCTACGATGAGGCCTTCCCCATCTCCCACATCCGGCTCTGGGTCCTGCAGATCATCTTTGTGTCCACCCCTTCACTGATGTACTTTGGGCACGCCGTGCACCACGTCCGCATGGAGGAGAAGAGGAAAGAGAGGGAGGAAGCGGAGAGGCGCCAGCAAGCTGAGGTGGATGAAGAGAAGCTGCCCCTGGCTCCAAACCAAAACAAAGGCAACAATCCTGATGGAACCAAGAAGTTTCGCCTGGAAGGTACTCTCCTGAGAACGTACATCTTGCACATCATTTTCAAAACCCTCTTTGAGGTGGGATTCATAGTAGGTCAGTACTTCCTGTATGGCTTCCGAATTCTCCCCCTTTACCGCTGTGGGCGGTGGCCCTGTCCCAATCTTGTGGACTGTTTTGTCTCCAGGCCCACAGAGAAGACCATCTTCATTATGTTCATGCTGGTGGTGGCTGCCGTATCCCTCTTCCTCAACCTGGTGGAGATCAGTCATTTGATCTTGAAAAGAATCCGGAAGGCTCTGAGGAGACCAGCAGAGGAGCCGATTGGAGAGGTACCGGAGAAGCCCCTCCACGCCATCACAGTCCCCTCCATCCCAAAGGCCAAAGGCTACAAGCTGCTGGAAGAAGAGAAGCCGGTGTCCCACTATTTCCCTCTCACGGAAGTGGGTGTTGAGCCCAGCCCCCTTCCATCAGCCTACAATGAGTTTGAGGAGAAGATTGGGATGGGACCCTTGGAAGATCTCTCCAGGGCATTTGATGAGAGGTTACCGTCGTATGCGCAAGCGAAGGAACCAGAAGAGAAGGTGCGGGCAGAGGAGGAGGAGGAGGAACAAGAGGAGGAGCAGCCAGGGCCTCAGGAAGAGCCAGGGGTGAAGAAAGCAGAAGAGGAGGTGGTGAGAGATGAAGTGGAAGGGCTTTCAGCACCTGCTGAACTTGCCACTGATATGAGACCCCTGAGCAGGCTAAGTAAAGCCAGCAGCCGGGCCAGGTCAGATGACTTGACTGTATGAAGGTGCAGGATGCGGGGAGCACATGAAAAGGAAAAGGTTGAAGAGAAAAGGAGATATAGAGAAAGAATCAAATGATATTTTTAAGCAAAGTGCTAAAACGGCCACTTGAATAGTATTTCCTTTTATGATTCTCAACTGGAAAGGTACTACCATGGTAACTGTGCCTTATTTGCCCCATATGTCCCTGTATTTCCCTGTTTCCACATGCCAGCTCACTCCTTACAGTAATATCTACACTGTACACATAACTGATGTATTTTAAACCCTAACATGGCAGTGATACTCAAATGTCGCCACTGTGATTTACTGAAAGCCTTGTGTTCCACATTTCTCTAGGAATGTGGGGTGGATCTGTCTTTCAGCCAGTGAGGGGAAAGACTGACCAACAACTATATCTAGTCTTTCTCTTTCTGTTTCCTCCTATGACTCACTGAACAGATCTCCCCTTTGCTGTTGGCATGGAATTGCAGTTATTTAACTCACAAAGTGAATTCTATGCTTAGCATCAACACACTAAAATACTAAGCCAAACTTCCCTTCTTCATTCTGAAAATAAAGGCAAAAATGTTCCAAATTTCTCTGTGAATGCATATCTGAGTTAGGTAAAAATATTTTCCCTGGTCAAAAATTTTTCTGCTCTTCAAGTGACATTGACAGTGGGCAAGGTTAACAGTAGCTCTCTACTAGGATTTAGCAGATGCCCAGAGATGGATTATTTGTTCCCAAGAGGGTCTTCTAGCCCTGAGACTAGTTCAGAATACTGGAAAGAACAAGTTCAAGTGATTTTTTTTTTACTTGTAGCCTTGTGACTTAAAGATCTGAAACTAGATTTAGCCAAGCAAGAGGGAAAAATATTTTGAGAAAGGAAGGGACAGCTACAGCCCCCAGAGCATGAAACCAAATATAAGCCTTCATGGTATGATCCTGACAAGTGTTCAGTTCCTGGAGCTTCCAGGTTCCCAGGCACTCAGCAAATCTCAGGCACAGAGTCCTGAAGGCACCTGTGAACCTAAACCAGGGGTCTAGGTAACTATGTGACTTTTTAAACCTCTAAATACAAAACTGGTTGGTCAAGTTTGAAAAGACTGATATGGTAAAAGTCTTTTGACAGCCTTTGTTTTTAATTTGACAGACAGGAGCCATTCAGTGGGCTACTTCTCCATTAAATGCCAAAGTCTCACTTAAGTAAGACAATGCCTTTCAAAAGATGATTTAGACCTTTTGTGCCAACAGGTCTGTACAGAACTCTCAGAGACTCAGAAAAGTCTTTTTTTACAGAAGGCAGAAAATGATGTGCTTGCAAATGTTTAGATGTCTAATATAGATTTCTGATTTTAGGACTACGGCAGCAACTCTTGGCTGGGACAGTGCAGCAATGCATTCAAAAGCTTCAGGTTAACAGCTATGTCCCCCCAAACTGAGCCTCATGCCAAAAAAGTGCAGGTATGCACTCTGCTCTGCTCTGCAAACCTCAGACCCTGCCATCTCAGCAAATTCTTTCTGCTGGGTTGCAGCCCATCCCATTGTTCCCAGGGCAGGCTCTAATCCAGGTCAGGGGGGAAAAAAAAAAGGGTCTTTGGCACAATGCATCAAACTCATCCCGCCATGAGCTAGAAAAGACCCCCTGCGGCCTCCCATTGTAGCGGGTCTGACTCAAAGCCCAGGGAAGGCAAATGGGTGTCTGCGAGAGCCCTGGGCAGGCTTGGGCCCCGTCCCAGCCCCAGTGCAGTCACTCCTGTTGCTCCTGATGCCACCCCTCTGCTGGAGTTCCCTGCCTGGCCCCGCAGCCGCCAAGGTGCCCGGACTCCGCTGCCGAGTGACGATAAGCTGTACATATGTAGAAAGTTTGTAGGGTGCATTGGGATTCTCCAGTGCCACAGAGGTGCCACGTATTCTTCTTCTTCTTCTTCTTCTTTTTTTTTTTTTTCACACTCTTCATCCTTTTGCTCCTCTTGGGCCTGAGTATTTTCCCAAGGTTTGCAGCCTGAGGTCAAAACCTTTATTCCTTTAGACAAAGGCAGTTGGGCGTCCTTCCTTGTGAAGGAAGACTGGAAGGTCCCTCCTCAGTTTTGGGAAGGAATATGACAAAGAAACACATGCAGAGAGAGAGCCTGGAGGCTACCATTTATCCACTCTCTTAACATAGAAACAGGAGAACTGTTATCACAACTGAGGAAAGAGAATGATTTTCAGCAGAAAGAGTCCACTGTGCCCAGTTCAAGATACTAGAACTAAAGGACGGGCTAAGATTTAGATGAAAACACAATCACCATCACACTTAGACTAGATGAGGTCTAATTTTATTTTCTCCATAGAAAGAGGTAAGAGAGTTTGAATGATTCTAAGCATCAACCAGCCCACTTGTTGAAGGGGGTTGGAAATATACTTTCCTGCAGGTAAAACCCACAACCTTGTAACAGTTTAGTGTCTGCATCAGAGCATCTGACCCTTCCAGATACCAAGGTACTGGACTGCTTGAATCACACCCACCCCTGTTGACTTCTAATTACTTGACAATTCCACTCCTGCTCTCTGACATTCATACATGCATTAGACTACAGGACTACTTAAAGATGAGTGCTTGTTCATCAGGAGTACGTGGTTCACCACATGGCTGTCAGGCAGGGCAGTCTTTAATCACCACATGTTAATGATGTCCTTTTCCACTGGAGAGCCTCAGTAAAAATGCACCATGTGCAGTGTACTCCATGGACACTGTTGTTCTCTCACAGCTGCCACAGGAATGCTCCTTTCTTCCTCTGAGTCCCCAACAGCACAAAGAGAAGCTGGCATTTTCCTCCTGCATCCACTGAACTGCTTCTTGATTTTTAATTTTTTTTTAAGCCAGTTTTTAAGTACTCTGCCTGGCTGGCAAGAATCTGCAGCCATGAAGCATGAGCCACGGCATCAGGACAGTGCTGCTCGGCAAACGGGGCAGGGAACAGTCCAGCCTTCTGGCACTCAGCCTCATCTCTGCAAGGAAATCACTGTGGGACTGTCAGCAAGTCATTCTTCCTTCCTGTGCGATTGGGAATCATTTTCTACCTTACAATGATGATGTGACATGTTGTGCTAGTTATGGAAAGGGAGGTCCTTGGATGGAAGGCCCTACAGATGAGCAAAGGATTATTGCTATTTCTGGATGTGATAGCACGTAAGTGTGCTTTATTCCCTCAGTGAGACAAACTTAATCATTTATTCAAGAAATTCCTAGTGAAGTTGCATAACAGCCTCAGAGCTGTGGATTCAGTGTATGCTTATACTCAAAAAGTAACTTAGTAAAACATAGATATATATATGATGAATGGGGAATATTATTTCCTTGGGAAGGGGGAAATCACTGGACAATTAGAGCCATGCCTCAATCATTTAAAGGTGTGTTTACCCCCTTGGCTCCCTTTGCAAATAAATTCCTAACTGATCACATGGCTCTCTGCAAGGAGCATAAGATGGAAGTGTCAAAACCACCAAAGGAGGTGAAAGTAGAAGAGCAAGGTAGTCTCTTAGCTTACAATAGCACGTGGGAGTTGGTGTTCTCTAGTGTCTAGAGCAGTGGACCTAGGATAATAATCTTAGATTTATTTCCAGCTCTGCTTCTGACTTGCTGTGATAATCACTTTACCTCTTGGTGCCTGTTTTCTCCACCTGTAAAATGGGTGTAAGAATTTCCACCTACCTCACAGGGATGTTGTGAGGCTTCCTTAATTCTGTTTGTAAAGTAAGTAGGAATGATCTGATGAAAAGCACTGCTGAAATGCATGGTATCCTTGTTATTTCTTGGCAGAACTGCTAACTTGGGTAATATATGGCTCCTCGATCAGAAGGGCGGTAGTTTGGAAATGTGAACACTGCACTGCACTGACAACATTAACATGGATGTGGACTTGCCATGGGTAAAAAAAGACTTTATTGATTCCCTCACCCATCTCTCCCACCTTAGCCAAGGCCATGTATGAAGCTGTGGTGACAGTGTGGTGACGTGGACCCCTCTTCTCCATCCCTGGCATCCATTCTGGGGCAGCATTTCTGCTTAAATGAGGCAGTTCCTGGAGCAGTTGGTTCAGGTTGGTGGAGCTCTGAGGGTTTTAAGGTGCTTGCAAGGCATGTGGGAGAGGGTTATATCATACAGAATATTGCTGGGCTTCTGTTTTAAACCACTCAGCGCAACAGAGACCAACACCCACAATCTCTCAGTGCTGAAACACAGTGAGGTGCAGATTCCTCCTCTTGCAGGAGGAGAGATTTGGGGCATCTCTGCTCTCTAGGTCTGTGTGGGCATTAAATCTACTCACTGACAGGGGAAGTCCCATCTCTCCTGCTGCTCAGTAACTCACTGACTGTGCAGTTTTACATTTAAAGAGCGGCTGTGTCACACTGTGCTGAAAAAAAAAGTGGCAGTTTGCTGTTTTGTATAGAAAATGGCTTTTCAGGCTGACAACTGAAAGTAATCCTAGCCTAGGCTTAGTTTTGTTTAGTAAAGACAGGAACGTCCATGAGTACTACACTAAAGCCTTCCTGTAAGCCCAAGGCAGCTGTGATGAAACAATATATGGTGCCAGATTTCCTGAGGGCCAGGGCTGGATAAATGTACCAAAATCAGGGGACTTGTTGAAGTATTGGAACAATCTTTTCCCCCGACAGAATGACACTGCCACTCCTTGGCCTCAGTGTGTGCTGTACCTTTTAACATGGCTCAGGAAGGGCTTTTTGCCAACACCAAATGTGCTTACACAGCTGAGCAGTAACCATGGCAAGCGAATATGTGTCAGCTTGCCAAGACACAGCCTGGCACACAGTCCTTCCCTTGCCAGTAGCTTGGCACCAACCTATTCCAGTACAAGAGGCAAGACTTTTGTATCTGTCAACAAGTGAAGCTTTCCTCTCAGTAGCCTGCTGTACAAAGAGACACAGGAGGTTTGTTCAGCCTGGAGAGGCGGGGGCTGAGGGCACTGGGAGCCCTAAGTGCTTTCTTCAGATTCCTAAGTGGGGAGGAATTCCAGGGAAGATGGAGGCAAACTTTGACAGAGGTGCACAGCAAAAGACCAAAGGGAACAATCACAATGAGCAGCAAAGGAAAATTTTGACTAAAAAAAGACTCTGACAAGGAAAAAAATTGTTCAAATGGAGAGTGGTTCAGCACTAAAGCAGCTGCCCAGAGACATGGTGGGATCTTCATCCTTGGGGGATGAAGCTTGGCTGGGAAAAGCATTGAGCATCCTAATCTGACTCTGTATCGAGCTGAAGGTTGGGCCAGGTGATGCCTTCCAGCCTGAACTATCTATCCCATGGGATATCCCAAGTTGAAAGCTCAGTGCAGCCACTGTGTGGTGGAATGACATGTGCAGGGCACTTCCTGCCTCCCGGGGTGCTCTGGTAGAGCTGCTTTAGGCTGTCCCAAAGGCCACACCACCTCCCCAGGCACTGGCACAGGCTGATGCACACAGAGTCAGCTCTTCAAGTGTTCAAGGCCAGCTTGGATGGGGCTCTGAGCAGCCTGGTCTGACGAAAAGTGTCCCTGCCCATGGCAGGGGGTTGGAACTGGATGGTCTTCAAGGTCCCTTCCAACTCAAACCATTCTATGATTCTGTGATTCTGTGAACTGATATTTGGTAGCTACAAAAGGTGCTTGAGGCCAGAATCATGTTGTGTAACTGGTTTGGAAAAAGCATTACAAATAAAAAAGAAAAGAAGAAGAAAAAAGAAAAAAGAGAGTATGGTTGTCAACAGATAAAACCATGGAAATAGAGCAGCTTAGGTCTTTCCATATTTTAACTTCAGCATCAAGCGTGCCTTTAAATCCATCTGAAAGTGCAGAGGACTGCATTTTAACGTTCTGTCAACAAAAAACCTGTGTGTTTTAAAGCTTGCTGATCTGGGCTGAAGCAGCACTGAATAGAAATGGTGATTACAGAGCTACTGACAGAACATTTTGAAAAAAACAAAGACTGTTGGCCTTCCCCTTGCTAGATCCAGCTTGGTACAGTGAAAGCAAACCAGCCATTTATTGGCTTCCAAGGTGGAAAAGCTATATAAAAAATGCTCAGGTATGTTTTTAAATACATACATGCTAGTTCACAAAAGAGGCATAGACAACCCTGTAAAGGAATCCATAAATTGCCAGTGAACATTATCACCTGAACTCATCAAAAACAAACTCAAAAGAAATGCAGAAATCAGAACGATGTGGGAATACTTCCAGCTTCAGAGTTCTTGTTTATAAAAACCTCTGGAGAGAAGAGAAAAGAAAATGGGTGGCTGGCTGCCAGCTAAGGCTATTTGTCATAAATATGCCCCGTAGCACCTTCTGGAAACCTGTGTGATTTCTAAATAGACTCTTGGCCAAACCCAATGATTTAATTCAATATGCTGCACCTTCCTGTTTTACATACAAGGCTTGATTTTGGTTCTCTCTACAAACTGAACATAAAATAGTCTCATTCACTGAAATATGTGGAAGAATAACTACAATTGAGAAGCTGCCTTTGTACCTGTGGAGGGCCATGGAGCCTTCTCCCCACACATGCATGTCAGAGACTATCTAAGGAGGAACTGCACAAGAGAAGTTTCCCATTTTCTTTTCACACTTTTTGTCTTCCCTGAAGGAGAAGTCCTGGGGCTGAAAGGCAGGTGTGGGGCTGGGTTTTTCCTGTAGGAATTTTCATGTTTCCTGTGTGTTTCTCCCAGGGCCCAGGGATCAGTAATTTACAGCTAAGCAGAGGGATGTTTCAAGCCTAATTCCAAAAAATGCAAAGAAGAAAAGTTTAAGACCTATGACCAAACTCTGCCTTGTTTTTTACCCTTCTGTGGAGGTTGAGTTGCCAAGGCATAAATAAGAGCAGAATTTGGCTCTGTATAACTTATTTTTAAAGGATTTCCTGTTAACCTCAGTCTCTAAAAGGCAACCAACACCTAACTTTGCCCCACAACCTATCAACATAGAACAAAACAACCACAAATCCCTCCAAACTCAGGAATCTCATCAGTTTAGGAAAGAACAGTTTCTAAGTAGCAGATACAGAAAGAAAGAACAGACAAGGCCTGATCTCAGTTCTGCATTAACTGGCAGTGATACCAGAAGCTGTAAAAGGTCTCAGATCAGATACAATAACCTGCTCCCTCAGTTCATTTCTCTGTGAAAGCTGAATGTTTTCTTCTCTTTGCAATGCTGTGGACAAGGAGACAAATGTCAAACCAAGAAGTCTGAGAGCAAGACAGAAAGCCAAACAATCAGAGACTGTGGGACTAATCTGGTGCTTCGGCACAACCATAGATTTGTTTTTCTAGTGAAATGAGTTGTAATGAATAAAGTTTGCTGATTTTCAGTCAGCAGGGGCTCTGTGCTTTGTTTAACTCATAACTTGATCCTTCTCTTCTGGTTTATTATTCTGAATACAGAGAGTTTTGAGTGGCAATGGTTAGAATCATAGAATCAGAATCATTAAGGTTGGAAAAAGCCTCCAAGATCATCAAGTCCAACGGCAAACCCAGCACCACCATCAAACCATTTCCTCTAGAGCCATATCCATGTTTTTCAAACATTTTCAGGGATGGTGACACCACTTCCCTGTGCAGTCTGTTCCAATGTTTTACAATCTTTTCTGTGAATTTATTTTTCCTAATGTCTAATGTCCCCTGCTGCCACTTGAGGCCATTTCCTCAAGGTGTGTTTTTAAGTGGAAAAAAGAAAAAGATTTAGACGCCATGAAGGTCAAGTGGGAACACGACTGTGACATGAAGGATTGGATCTCACACCGATAGCCATCAGGAAATTCCCTGTCTGCACTTTTGCTTCCCTTCTGGCCCCATTCCTTGACATATTGTAATTGCAAGTCCTGAAAGGCATCCACAGCCCAGTGCTTGGCGTGGAGGGAGGATGGAGAGGGCTCCATGTGGGGGATCAGGGGGGAAGATGGGCCAGGAGAGTTGTGGTGTACCCAGAGCCACTCACTGCTGCCCTGCTCCTGCAGAGGAGTCACAGCAGTGGTAAAATGGCAGAATCACTGAATTGTTTGGGTCTTTAAGAGACCTTGAAGATCATCCAGTTCCACACTCCTGTCATGGATGGGGACATCACCCACTAGACCAGGTTGCTTAGAGATTCACCCAGTATGGCCTTAAGTACTTCCAGGGATGGGGCATCCATATTTCTGGGAAACCTGTTCCAGCGCCTCACCATCCTCACAGTAAAGAATTTCTTTGTAATGTTTAATCTAAGCCTGTGTTTTTTCAGTTTGAATCCATTCCCCCTTGTCCTGTCACTCCATGCTCTGGTACAAAGCCCCTTTCCATCTTTCTTGCAGGCTCCCTTCAGACACTGTAAGGCTGCAATTAGGTCACCCCTAAGCCGTCTCTTTTGCAAGCTGAACAATCCCAATTTTCTCAGCCGTTTGTCGTAGGAGTGGTGTCCAATCCCTCCAATTAACTCGGTGCCTTCCTCTGCACTTGCTTCCAACAGGTTTATGTCCCTCCTGTGCTGGGGACTCCCGAGGTCGGTGTTCACCCTCCTCTCGCACGGTTCCTGTGGGTGGGTGCCCTTCCCGCGGCTTTAGAGAGCAGCACCTGGGCTGAGATTCAAACGTGCATGGAAGCGCTCAGGATCGCGGACGTCACCGCTCCATTCCCTCACAGCGGGGCCGCCACCTTCCCTTCGCCGGGGCGGGTCCCGCCAGGGGGCGGAGCTTCCCCGCCACGCCCCGCCTCCACCGCGAGGAGGGCGGGGCGCCGTGCCCGGGGCACGCGCCCGCGCGCCTGCGCACCGCCGCCACCGGAGCCGGAAGGGCGGCGGGGCGGAGCGGAACGGAACGGGCAGCCTTGGGCGCCGCCATGAGTTTCCTCATCGACTCCAGCATCATGTTCACCTCACAGGTACCCACCCCTTCCCCGCTGCTGCTGCGCGGCGCCTCCGGCCGGGAAAAGGGCGAGGGAGCGGGAAGGTCCCGCCGTCACCGGCTTTCCTGTCCCTGCGCCGTGTCCGTGCTGGAGATGGGGGGGGGGGGGGGGGGGGGGGGGGGGGGGGCGCCTGGGGGCGCGCGTGCGCAGCTCTGCGCGCGAGGGGCGCGCGGACCCTCGGGGTCCGGACCGAACCGGGCCCAGCCAAGGCGAGCAGATTTCGCTTTTTGTTTAAATTTCAGTTTCTCCTGGTGGAGCAGATAGGGAAGATCATCTTGCTGAACCGTGCTGAGTGCCTGGTTCATTTCTGGTATTTCTCAGAAAGGCTGATGATCTCAGGCAGTTGGACCGGATGAAAATGAGTTTAAGTGGATCACAGAGGGATCTGATTTCATCTTCTGAGCTGGTGGGAAAGTTTTGTTCTGTAGTGATGAGGGATGAGCTGAAGAGGAGGAACCTTTCCCCTCTCAGCAGCAGGTGGTTGTCTTTGGTAGACTTCAGTGCACAACCCTAATTCCTGCCAATTTTCAGGACAGCTTTTGGCCGTTTCTTAGAAGACCAGTGCTCTCCCATTTGATAATGCTTTGAGTTTTGCTTACAACGTGCATTTTCATTTTTGGTGGCTTGAGCGTAGCTTTGGTACTGTTAACAATTCACCCAGAACAAAAACTCCCACTTTTTTTGCTGTGAGTTCTGAGCTCTAACTTACCTAATAGCTTTTCATTCATTTCTGATGGCAACTTTGAATCCTCTCATCATCTTCAACAGTACCAAGTTAGATGTTCAAGTTGCTGCATGTAATTGTCAAATGAGCAAGATTTTGTGAGTTTACATGTTACATTCACCTGCAGTGTCTTGGAACGTGAACTTTTACCAAAATTTCTTTCTTTGCTTTTCTACAGTCCCTAACACAAAAGGAGCCTAATTTTCATGATGAGTTTTCTAATACTACTGTACTTACTTACGTCTTCATCTTTTTCTCTTACCTACTTCTTTTTGAAAAGTTTTGTCTCTACCTTTTCCCTCCTCCCCACTTTTAAATGTGGAATTGCTTTATGTAGATCTCATTTGCTTATCATACTTCTTTACTTTGTGACCTGTAGATAGGAGGCTTATGGAATATCTTTCGTTTTTGCTAGCAGCTACTTTAGAGTCTGAAGTCCTCCTCAAACAAGTTTTGCCAGCTGTTTCCAATCACTCATTCGACCTCATTCCTATTTCAGTTGCTCTTTCAAGGCAGCTGTGTTTGATCTTCTTGCCCAGCATCCCAGGTATTCCTTGTCTGTGAATGATGTTAGTGTGTTGCCTTTGCCACTGTGATTACTCTTGATGTGCAGGGAAGTAAACCACAATAATTCCTTTGTTTTTGTCTTTAAATGTTTCCCATCTCCACGGCAGGGTGGACAGAAAGCTCTGGCCACTTCTGTGTGCTCTGAGGAGATACCCTGACTTTATTCCTTGATGTCTGACATATACTGAATTTTGGCTTTGCATCGGTCAGAGCTACTTCTGTAAAAAATACTGAGTATTTCCTGAATTCTCTTTTTGCTTGGGTTCTTTTAAATCATTACACTCCCTTTCAGTCTTATGAGGAATAGATGGGACTACCCATGGGAGGCCTGACAGCACAGTCCCCTTGTACTCTCTGAAGGCAGGTAATTGCAATTTTGGCCACTTTCTTCAATTTCTATTTAATTCATTTAAGTCATTTGCAAAATAGCTGTGGTGTGAAGTTGATCCCTTCAGGAGTGTGAAGAGACTTAAACGTAATGTGCTTTCACAACCACTGAAATGCAAAGTGTTACTGCCTTTTTCTACTTCACCTGCCTTGTCCATGTGGCTTTCTGCAGCTCCAGATTGTGGTTTGAGGCATTCAGCACGGCCTTTTCCCCACCTCAGAGATGCTTGTAGCACCTTTCACCCACAATGTGTCAGTGTCTAACCAGATGTACAAAAAAATCACATGCACTTCTAGTCTACAAGAAAGAGCAGATGTTTTTATAGAATTTACTCATCCCTAGAAGATGTGCGTGTGATGGACATTCAGGTGTTGGCTTTGCCTCCATTTCTGTATTTCCTGTAAAGAAACCCATAGGCTTTAATCTGTAGATTACAAAAGTGAGACAAGAATCATCAGTGCAAAGGATTCTGGCAGACCAGGAACTGAGGAATTCTGAGAATTTAGGAAACCAAACTCTGTTGTCTTGACTAGATCTTCCTTAGGGCCATAGCCTTTTCTGTCTCCTACACTTGGATATTTAATATGCCATTTTTTCCATGGTACTGTGGCAAATTTTAATCTTTTGTGGATCTTGGGCACTTTAGGTTAGCTCTTTTCCTTCCATTTGTTTAATTTACAGTCAGCAGCATGGTGGGTTTGTGTTTGACAAGTTGCAGGATGCAAATGTTGAATTACTTCATCTCTTCTGTAGGTGCTGTTCTTTGGATTTGGGTGGCTCTTCTTCATGCGAAAGCTCTTCAAGGATTATGAGGTGAGAAGGAACCTTTCATTATAAGTCTGTATCTTAAAAAATTACTCCCAATTACAGAAATATTTTTAAAACTGCATTTAGCCTTATTCCTCTTTTTAATCTCTTTTATCTGCAGTTACTTTCTTTTTAATTTCCTCTTGTCTAGGGGTCTTTGAAAGGCTCCTAGATATCCGAGGAAAGGGGTTCTTCTGTGGCCACTGAAATTTTCTGTGCTGGCTACTGTTAAATAAAAAGAAATAGGGCGGACATGCAGGGGTAATAGTAAATGGAGGGAATTGTTTTGCCTTTTGCACTAGTAAGCCCACCTTATATAAAGTGAAATTTTTGAGACAGAATCAAATCCAGTGGTTTACTTTAATTTCAATGCCCACTGTCTCTGGATTGTTCTCTGCACTGCAGGTGCGACAGTATGTGGTCCAGGTGATCTTCTCTGTGACTTTTGCCTTCTCTTGTACCATGTTTGAACTCATCATCTTTGAGATTTTGGGAGTGCTGAACAGCAGGTGAGTCTGGGAACCCACTGGGGACTGGCCTGCCTTGTGCTCTGCAGCATCTTCAGTCTAACTTCTAAATTAATGGATTGGTCTTGGATTGGGGAAATCATGGGAGAAAACTGTCAACAACTCAGTGAAGGTGTTTGTACAGCAGCATTTGTTTATTTGACAGAACATGTGACTAGTAGCCATAAGCTTCAAATTGCTATTAACAGTTGGTCTAAATCCTTAGGGCAAGGCTTTAGCCTTTGATTTGCTCCATTTGTGAAGTTAAAAGAAATGGTTTCTTTTATGGAAGTATTGTAACTCTTCAGATCATGCTAAGACCACTTTTCAGGTGCTGGGGACTACAGAAACTTTAAGCACTGGTTTTTCTTTGGTGGTCAGAGGAATGAATAAGATGTGAAGCTAATTGTGGAGTGAAAGTTATGTCTGTAACAATACAGGATTTGTGAATCAAAGGTGAATGCTCCCTTGACAATAGGGTGAGGACTTCTACATAAAGGGGATGTTAAAAGCTTTCTTCTTTGAAGTCACTAGGAAAGAGAAGATAGAACAATAACATGTAGAGCCTAAGTTGGGTTTCTTCTTATTCTATTTCATCACACAAGTGTGAGAGAGCAGACAAAGGGATTGAAAGGCAAGAAGTACAGAACTGATGAAAGGTAATGTTAGTTCTGTATGTTATTAATATGTGGGGCTGGTAGCAGAGAGGTCCTTGAGGAGAATGCTTTTATAAGCTTCAATAAAGGGCTAGACTTCATTGTAGATGAAAATGTTTGCCTCTGAATTAGTTAGGAAAAAGTGACAATGATCTTCATAATTTCTTCTTCCCTGAGGATAAAGAGGATATGAGTTAATGTTGGGAATGCAGACATGTAGTTTTCTGTTCAAGTAAAGTGAAAGGTCAGTTCAGCCAAGATGAATCTCACCTGCATTTATCTACTGTGATTTGGTCAGAAGAGTATTGATCATGTTGATCTATGTGTGTATTTATAAAACCTTGCTTTGCAAAGTCTTGCAGATTAGACAATTCATTCTGAAGTGAAACATGCTGAATTATCAATGTTAAATATTTTTAGTCTTTTCAATATGAATTAGCTCTTTTTTGACTCAGCTGTTGATTAGAAAATTAATTACTGCTTATACTTAGTTTTGATTTACTGTTCAACTAGATGAGCAGTCAGTCACATGAATCATGCTGCAACTGGCATTAGTCACCATAGAACATACAGTATTTGATAAAATACCCAGGCTAGTTTTCTGGATAGTTGTTTAGTTTTAAATACACGTTCTTGACCTCTGTATTTAAAACCAAAACCATACAAAACTCCAAACAACTCCCTCTCCTCTATCCTAATTAAAAAAAAATCCAGAATATTCTATATGCTAAGCCAATATTATTCATTGCTTGATGCAGTTGAAAAGATTTCACTGACATGCAATTTTCTTTGAGAAATTTGTTGCGTTGCGATATCGTGCTAATCAGTGCTTTGGCTTTATTTCAGCTCTCGATATTTTCATTGGAAGCTGAACCTGTGTGTCATTTTGCTCATCCTGGTCTTCATGGTGCCCTTCTACATTGGTTACTTTGTTGTGAGCAATATCAGATTATGTGAGTACTTGGTTTGTGGCTGCTAATTTGGGACTTGGAGTACAAATGAGAAATAATTTTGGACACTGTTGTTGTACCTCCCTCCTTGCCCTGGCTTTGTTCTGGCTAAATACCTTCTCTTTGGAACTTTATGCTTTATCATGAACCATTAATTGAACAGTCAGGAAATGCTTGACATGGCCCTAGCAAATGCTGCTTTTCTTCATGGGTTTCAACAAAGTTGAGCACTTCAGAGTAATATTACTGGGATTTGTTCCTTGGCAATTTTAAGCTTGCAGCCAGACTCTGCAACCCTTGGCAAGGTTGTATTGTTCTGCTAGGGGGCAAAAGAAATGAGGCAGAGAAGTTCAATAAATCACTTCTGAAGCAGAAAAGCTCAGTAAATTACTTTTGCTTTTTTTTTGTTTCTACTGTCTGGATGAGGCCTCTTCCATGGGCTAATGGACACTTAGCCCTTGAGCTGTTGATACTCATTGCTCTTTTGTGTGAAGCTTAGGCACGTAGGTTGGGAATACTGAATGTGTAGTTTTGCAATGAAGATGAAATATTTAAGGTTCATGTTCAAGATCACACAAGAAAGAAGCAGTGAAGTGGTGCCATGTGGACAGTGGAGCCACGTGGGAGGTGAAGGGGTGCACACTGCAAACTGTAGCTCTGCCAGGTGACACCTGCTTTGACCACCTGCATTTAGATCAATGTAGAAATGTTCCAAGCTATAAAAATCTCTAAAGGAAGGACCCATTTTGAAACACTACCTTTTTTCTCTCCATCAGTGCACAGACAGAAACTACTTTTTGCATGTGTTGTGTGGTTGACATTCATGTATTTCTTCTGGAAGTTGGGGGATCCGTTTCCTATCCTCAGCCCAAAACATGGTGAGTTTCATTATCATGATGATTTCTTCCCTACTGCAAATAGGCTTTGTTACTTCACTTTTATTTTGGAGCTATTATTATCTCAGCTGTGCAGCTGGGACTGTAGAAAGTAGTTCCTGGAACTGAGGGTCTGCTCTGCTTTGAAATCTGCAATGATTTGTTGTCAAGGTTGCCAGACTGACAGAAATGGGTGGATACATCTGGATTATTTTCATTAGTTTTCTTTCAGTACCGCAGGAAAACTTGAAGGAAGTAAGTCCTAACTGAACCTAGACTATGTAAGAGCATGGTGTACTTTGGAGGACACAGAAACTTCATCTCCACACAAAGCTGATCACAAGTTTTATTCACTTCTTTCTATTGTGGAGACTAAATCTAGTGTGTTTAAGAAGCAGATCAACAACCAATCCTTCATCTGACTTTTTTCAGTCAGGTTTTTCTTTCTTGTGACTGAAATCAGATGAGTTTAGCATGAGTGGCTGTCCAGTTGTGTCCAAAACACAGCAGTGTGCCTAAACACCAGAGCTGCACAGACTGCAGCCAGCAATGGGCCTGGCAGTTGAGCTGGCTTTGGTACAGATTCCTGCTGTGCCTGAGCCCAGAGGCTGTGCAGTTTCATGGGACTGGAGTGTGTCTGCTGGATGCCAGAGCTGTTTGTGTGCAGAATCAGCTTGGGTGTCTCTGTTGTGGTCATGAGTATTCACAGTGTGAAGATGCTGTGTGCTCTTGGGCTGGTTTGGGTCCAACAGAGTTTGCCTGTGCCTGGCTCTGCTGAACCCTTGAGGCACCTGACTGTGCTGAAGGATTCCAGTGCTGCTAGCACCAGACTATTTGTCACCTGTGTTACCTGTGTAACTTATATTGCCCTTCAGTTTTCCCTACACTGGAATATTGTTTGGATATTGCTCCCAACAGGTGAAATTCAGTCCATTTCACAGAAATTGGTGAATATGTCTGTCTGCATACAAAATGCTCAGCTTAGTCCTTTTGTTCTGTGGGAAGCTGCTTGACTCTGTACTCATATGAAAGGTTGAAGGATACCAACTGGTGTAGGGTCTGCTCACCCTTTCATCTGTGATCCTAAAAGTTTCCTGAGAATAATATGTGTATCTGTGTTTTGTAATTGTATCTGTTACCTCCAAAATCTAGAAGCTGATGTATAGCTCAGATCCCTCTGCCCAGTGTTCCACTGCCAAGAAAAACTCGTATCCATTGTGAGCTGCAAAAGGGGCTTGAGTTGGCAGAATGAAATAATCCAGTGGAAACTTAGCTGTGAGGTTTGGATATTCCTCTTTAGGTGAACAAAAGCTTCTGGGAGGCTGTGTAACACCTGCAGATTTCCAGAATGAGTAGTAGGGTGTTTTCTGTTTTTAATTGTACTTTACAGGGTGTGATACCTCCACTTAAGAGTTTTACAGTGTCTTATCCTACCAGGTGTAGACATGAGGTTATAACACAGGATTCTGCATGTTTATTCCCTGCTGTGTTGCTGGGGTGCTGCTGTCCTGCGTGTACAGACAAAGCTCCTGTGGGTTTCATCAGGGAATGGTGACCCCATTCAGGCAGGTGGGGTGGGGATGGCAGTGTCCTGCAGCTGAGAAGTGCACCATTCAGCAAGGGCTCCCTTGGACTGCAACTTGTTTAACAAACCTGAGTTTGGGAGCTCGTAGTAGAAGGAAGGTTATGCTTAATGACACATCAGTATTCTAATGAAGCTCTTGAGCTTCTTTCTGTCTGAGTTGATGGAACATTGATTCACTTATGTGTGAGTTTCATGGGGAAGCATTGCTCCAGCCAGTGGAATGACATGTCGTTTTGAAGGCACCTCTGTTTTAAGTGCTGCAGTGTGACAGTGTGTGGGGCAAAAGGCCAGTGTATTGTAGCACATTCTGTAGCTCCTGTAAATCTCTGTGCAGCTGCACATGACTGGGTGTCTCGGTTTCCCTTTGTGAAGTCTTTTTGCCTTGTTTTCATCATTCATTCCACTTCTCTGAAGCATGAAATGCGGCTTGGCGCTCGGCCATCTCAGCTTTGCAATCGTGTAAGCTCTAAATGTGCTGTGTGTGGCAGCTGCTCTATAAGCTACTCCCTAAAAAGTGAGTGCTGTTTACTACACATGGCACTGTGTCCTGGGAGGCAGGTTGAGGTCTGTGTTTAAGGATAAATGCAGCTTCAGTGCTTGGTGATGGTTACAGCACAGACTTGATGTTCATGTTCAGTCACATATTTTAGAGTCCACTTGGTGCTCAGGTAGAAGACCTTGTTGGTGGTCACCTCAACATGTTTGTGTCAACCAGATGAACACTGAACAGCCAGGAGTAGCTTAAACTTCCCAAATCCACTGTCCTACAAGCACAGCTTGTATCTGATCTGGAGGAGTTGCTTCTAATGGGTTGGGGGTTCAGACATTTTTAGGCCAGGACCAACTGGTTTGGTAATAATTGCTGATAATTGCAGAAATGTCTTTAATGAAGACACTCCTTTATAAATACCTGTAGGGTGATCTCTGTTCCCACCTCAGCAAATGGCAAACATATTTTATTAGTTTGGAACCAAAATATTGATATTTAGTCCTCTCCACATGTCCATATATTCCCCCTCCCCGTTTCTAAGCATGGTAATGTGATTTCTGATGGAGACTTCCTACCCCTTTCTTCTCCTAGTCCCTGTCTGTCCTTCCTGTTACCTGGGGACATTGGAGTGGGAAGGCAGTCAGATTAATTAAGCAGCTCTGTGTTGTGTTAGGAAGGCACCAAGTGTGGAGCAGAGTGAAGAAAGCAAGGTTGCTGATGCCATGTTTTTCCCTCCCTCAGGAATCTTGTCTATAGAACAGCTCATCAGCCGTGTTGGTGTGATTGGGGTGACACTCATGGCTTTGCTGTCAGGATTTGGGGCTGTCAACTGTCCATACACCTACATGTCCTACTTTCTCAGGTAACTGCAGCCTTGTGAAATACTCGTCCAGCTTTTTGAGATGATTTTTTGCTTTTCCTGTGGCATTGTTTCAAGTTTTTGTTACTTTTTTTCTGAATCTAGCTGTTGTCATGTCTGCATGCTAGAACCACAATATCCACTGCTGCTGGATATTCCCCTTATACAGGTTTTTCTTTGTCTCATGGACATGTGCACATCTCTGAAATGGGGTAGCAAGCCTAATTGAGGGTCTTTATTTTGCAGGAATGTGACAGATGCAGATATTCTGGCTCTGGAGCGACGACTCCTTCAGACTATGGACATGATTGTTAGCAAGAAAAAACGGTGAGAGGATAACAGTAGGAATTGTTCATCTCAGGAAGTTGCGGTCAGTACGGTATAAGATGGTCCTTGAAGTGCTGTAAGATGGATTTTGAAATCTCAATTGGGTTGAGCTGAGTGGTGTTTTTTTCTGGCCTGATACATGACTGTTTTTAGCACTAAGTAGTGCCCTTTGTGGCTGCAGTGGCACAGATGAGGCTTCCAAGATCATCTGAAACTGCTGGCAGCATGACTGATCTGTAGGATGGGCACCTTTCTGTCCTGTTGAGTCAGGGATCCTTAGGCCACTGCAGCTGGGTCTTACTCGTGGTTTCAGGACAAAAAGTGGTTTGTACATGTGATGGATCCTGGTCAGTGCTGAAGCAGGGTAGTGAGCTCGTGTGGACACAGCTATATTCTTGCAAACAGCAAGATTTATTTTGGTTAAGTTCTGCAGAATTGCAAAACATTGCTAATGTGGATATACTGTAGTACACAAGTGTGCCATCAGAACTCTGCTTATTCCATGTTCCCCAAGCTAAAAAAATCTACTTTCAGAAACAGTGTAATTTCACTGAAAAGATTTTTGTCTGCATGTTTCATATCAGTATAACATATTTCATGTCTTGCTAGTAGTCCAGAATAAATCCAGTTACTAGAGTCACTTCAAAGGTTTGACTGTCTGACACAACTGTCTCTCAGGCTTTACTTTTGGTGCCTTAATGTTTCAATGGAACCTTTTAACGTGTGCAGGGGAGCTTTTAGATAGCCTGACCTTGCCAAATTAATCACCATGTATGTATCTGCTGATGAGTAGCTGATGGAAGAGTAGTTAAAGCATAACCTCCTTCCCCTTTGAAAAGGTTAAGTGGTGAACAACTGTTAACTCTGTATTTGTGGTCGTGTGTAAGATGGTAAGTAGTGAGAGAATTTAATTACTCAGGTTTAATTGATTTAATTGACTGGAAGCACACTAAAAGACTGCCTTTGGAGTTAAAAAGTGCTGTTTCTGACTCTGCTCTTTTGTTTTGTACAGTGTTTTTGGACTTTTGGTCCAGGGAGAGTGATGTTGGGGTGAAAGTCAGGATGCAAGTGGCTTGTAACTAACTAGCACTTTCCTATGGCCAGGAAATCTTCTGAATATGGCAACTTCCTAACCATTATGAAGAGCTATGTATTAATCATTTGGGAATTGTAATGAAGCTTGTGTATATGTGTTAAAAAAAAAAAAAAACAAAACCAAACAACAAAAACCCCAAAACAAACTGCAAAACTAAGTAGTCTCAGAACTGTGCAAGAAATATCAGAAGTTTGAATTCCGTAGATTTTGTTCTCTTTTACTTTGACAGGGAGCAATGGCTTGCATGATTGGACTAGTTGCTCATATAAAGCCAAATTTAAAAGGTTAGAGATGTATCAGTCCAAATACAACCAAGTAATTGGCAGAACAAGTGGGAATAGCAGTATATTCCAGCGCAGGGTAAATGCCACAGTTCCATAAATTGTCAGTGATGTGCTGACTACTTTCTCAGTACTACTGAGAGTTCAGAACTTATCAGTGAGCACAGAAGTTGTAAGGCAATAGAATATAAAGCTTTTTGTTTTCTTTGCTGATCCTGACATTTCTTCTCATGCCAACCCTTATTCATCCTGGCTTTCTAGTCAGTAGGAGATAGTTGGTGAAGGTTGTTTGCCTGGATGGTTTTTGCACAGGAATCAGTTTTCTCTCCTTCCTGAGCACAGTCAAGTAAAGCCTTATGGAAACTCATCTCTAAGGCTGTCAGGGTCTTTATACTCATTCTTACAGGTGTGACTTAACTAATGCTCAGGTTTGAAATGCCAGCATTCTGATGGCATTGCTTCATTTGGATCATGTTGGAGTCAGATCAGCTGATGTGACACACAGATATCACACAACATCATTACCAATCTACATGCACAGAGTGGGTGGGGTTTGCCTGTGGATCCTTTCTGTGAGGTGTCCAGAACTCCTGGCCACTGTATGGATACAGAGATCTCTGATCTTTTGACAGCCACCTGTCAAAAACCATTTTCCTTTGTGTCCCTATAGCCTTGTGCTTCACCTGGACATTGCTGCATTTTTGCTGCCATGCTGTGAATCATTTGGGATGGACCGTGTGAATCTGTGTACTGTGAAGAAAGCAAGGATTAAAAATGTATTTCTTACATTTGGCAGCTATCAGGATTCCAAGATCTCTTATTTGTAGTCTGTGGCCATATGTGCTTTTATGTGTATGTAGGGTGCCCCAAGGGTGTTTCTTTTGCTGATGTGAAAGGAATGATGGAATGATTCATAAATTGGTTTTTTTATTACACTGCTTATCAACAGCCTTGAAGAGGGCTCAGTGCCAAATGTAGCAATGCTGGCTGCAGCTACAAGAAAGGGACTAAACACCACAGAATCGTGGATCATCCTGAGAATCCTGTGAATGGTTTTCAGCTTAGGAATGCATAACTTGCTCACAAATTTCAGTGGGGAGAAATGTGAGGGAACAAGACCAGAAGCCAGCACTGCTCATGGGGATTATGCTGTGGTGCACATGGAAGTGTGAGGGACGAAACACAGCTGCTGCTGGAGTGTTGGAATTAACTTCAGGAGTCACATTCAGATCGCCTGAAGCATCCAGTGGTTCAGTCCAAGAATGGGGTTTGTGTGATTCTGCTTCATAACAGCTTGTCATGCAGCCCAGCAGTGAGTGACTGCATATCAGAGAGTGCTCTGCACACCGTCCAGAGCTCATAGCTCCGTGGAAAAGGCAGATGTGCAGTGATAAATAAGAGATGTCCAAGGGGAGGGAGGAGCCTGAGAAGTCCTCTAATTCCTGAGCTTGAGATAACAGTCATGTGTTTGAGGAAAGGAAAGAAACTAATCATATGACTGAGAAATCCATTTGAATTCTGAAATTTTAACTGGATTTAAATCCCTTTAGGGTTGAAACGGGATCCTGAATGGAAGTGTCTCATTGAATCTCACTTGATTAGATCTGGGCTCTGCTCCAGAGCTAATCAGGATAATTTTATGTAGTGGGATTGGTGTTTAGGGGAAGAAAAAAGGGTCATCTCTTTTTGGTGAATTTAGTTTAACAGGATCTTCTAAGAAACTGGTAGATATTTTTTCCTGGTTTGATTTTTTGGAAAAATATTATATTCCTAAGGCCTTGTGTTTTCTGTTCTTTCAGGATAGCTGTGGCTCACAGGACAATGTTCCAGAGAGGAGAAGTGCATAACAGACCCACTGGTTTCTGGGGAATGATAAAAAGTGTTACAACATCTGTTCCTGGCAGTGAAAGTATCCTTCATCTGCATGCTGGCACCTGCCTTGGGAGGTGGATCCAGCTTTCTTTGTTTTGAGAGGTAGAGTGTTGGCTGGGACAGTCACAAAGCTTTTTGTGTTTTGACACATTTCAAGCCTAATGTCTACTACATTTGTTCTCCAGCACTCTCTGATCTTTTGCCTGGACCTTGGGCACAGTTTTACTGTGACACAGGCAGAAGTTTTGTGCTTCTGCCCTGCTCTGTAGATGTTCTGTTGCATCACCATGGGTGAGGTGTACAGTGGACCAGGGGATACTTGATGTGCATACTTACCACAGAATCATCGAATGGTTTGGATTAGAAGGGACCTTAAAGGTCATCCAGTTTCAGCCTTCCCTGTAGAAGGAATATGTTTGGAATGACAAGGGTCTGCACTTCTCTAATAGAGTTGCTTACCAGTGATTTCTGTCAGATCAGTTGAAGTGTGCATTTTGCATATTTGAGGCTGAGGACTCTTCTTCCTCTCACACTAGCTGCTAAAATCAGAATTTGGCCATTTGACAGACTCTTTGCAGTAATCACTAATCTCTTTGAGCAGTTACTCAGCAGGTTTTTTTATGAAGATGATCTGAGATGACATCTTGTGTGATGCACTTCAGTGGCAAGGGACACTGATCAAGGTGGAGCAGCAGTTTTTGAGAGCTCTGGTTGTATTCTGTGATGTATTTCCCAGGCAGAGAAATAAAGAGTTTGTTGCACGACTGCCTAGATACTGTGTCCTGCCTATCTCCTTAAACTGAAGCAGTGTGCATCAGGTACACACTTGAGATTTCTTTGGTGCTGTGTTAATGAGGAGCATGAAGACTGATCTGGATCTAAGAAGAGACCAGACCATTAGATGTGGCCCTTTGGCTGAAGATGGGGAATGTTTTGTTCTTCATTAAGAATTCATGATGTGTTCTAGCCTTGACTGTGTTGGTTTGCCAGATCTGTCCCTTATCCAGCAAGAAGTGGATGCCCTGGAAGAATTGAGTCGGCAGCTTTTCCTGGAAACTGCTGACTTGCATGCAACAAAGGTACACAGCAAATAATTGTCCAAATGGGTGCTGGGAGGTCAGAGTAGTTTGAAGGAGTACATGTGTTATGAGAAATTGAAACCTCTTCAGTAGGTAAATGGTGAAATGTTGTAATGCAGTGGAGTGAGGATCTGTTTATTTAACTTTGGGGATAGATGGCAGTTCCCTTCCAGTTCAGATCCATCCCTGAGTCTGCCCCATGGCCCTATAACCATTCACAAGCTTATGAATTCACACTTAGGAGTTCAGAAACATTTGAATTAAAAGATGCAGAAAGATAGGCCTGTGTTTGCTACTGTTTGGTGGTGCTCCATTATAATTTTATGTTGTGGCTGATTGTGAAAATGAAGTAATTTTTTTAATGTTCTTCTCCCTCTCCCTCTTTTTGTATTTCCAGGAGAGAATTGAGTATTCCAAAACTTTCCAGGGAAAATACTTTAACTTTTTGGGTTATTTTTTCTCCATCTATTGTGTCTGGAAAATCTTCATGGTATGTAAATGTTTTATTGCATTTTCTGTGGATGTATGCAAATATGCCCTGCATAGATTTCTTCAAAATCCAGAAATTCTGAAAGAAACTGATGCTTGGTTGAAATAAAGCTCTAGATCTGGCTTTTTCTATAGAGCATTATACCAGTAATGCTTCCATGGATGTGTTTTGTGCCTTCTTTGGCACAAAGACCACCCCCTGCCCTTTCCTTGGTGGTACAAATAGAGGAGTCGTGCATGAGCCTCACCTGTGAGAGTGAGAAATGCTTTTGCCCTTTTGCTTGAATGTAAATCCATCTGTCTTGCAGGCAACCATCAATATTGTATTTGACCGTGTGGGGAAGACTGATCCAGTCACAAGAGGAATTGAGATCACTGTAAATTACCTGGGAATCCAGTTTGATGTGAGCCTTTATTAATTCTTACAGCCTTTTCAGCAATTCATATCTTATCTAAATAAAATCATCCTGCTGCTAGGGAGAAAGCGATAGACACTGAGAAGGTGACTTTGGCTTTTGACTTACTGAGGAGGAAAGGAAAATGCACCATGAACGTTGTTTTCACACTGATTTTATGCTGAGATGGTGATGTGGTCTTGCCAGAGAGGCAGTGATTTTTTTGTTTGTTTTGTTTTGGAGAAATAGAAGCACATTAGATAATATGCTTGGATTGATACATTCAGCTACAGAGTAATTTTGTTTGTTTATGCAAATAGTTGTTCTGTCATTTACACTTTTAAAACATATCCCTGTGAAAATGGCGTTCTTTGTAATTGGTATAAACTAACTCTCCTTCTCTTGTGTTTGGAGTAAACAGTTACTAATACATTTGTGAAAATGTCTGTTATGTAAACCTGTCTACAATGGACATCTGTACAATTAGGAGAGACAAAACCCATGAAGAATTGGCAGCTATACAATGTGATATAAATGAGGTTAAAGTTTTAACTGTGTTCTTCTTGTTGATACAGGTCAAATTCTGGTCTCAGCACATTTCCTTTATTCTTGTTGGAATAATCATTGTTACCTCTATTAGAGGGTTGTTAATCACACTTACAAAGGTAAGAACCAAGATTCTTAAGTGGTTTTACACAGAGAAGTTAATTATCAGATCATTACCTTTTGATGGAACAAGTACTGTATAAACTTTCAGTATGCATTTATGTTTAAATATCTGAATATAAATTCTTGCAGAGGGAGGAAGGTAGGGAGAATACCTTTTGCAGAATATTTCCCCAGACTCTGTCAGAAAGGGATCTAGGTGTTAAATAAGATGCTAAATGTCAGCAAGGGGTCAAAATTATGCTGCTGCCAAGGCTTATTCGTAAGGTTGATGAAATGGTGATTAAAAGCATTTAGACTACTTAATTTAAACTGCTGGTAGGACTGAAAGGCATTAATTCAACAGAAATGGGACTCATTGACTTGACCTGGCCTTTGGTACCTATGCTTAAACTTCTCTGAATTGTTTTGTGATTTTCAACACAAGGTGCCACTGGCTGGGGCAGATTGATGTTTCAGGCTGGGTTTATCAAAGTTTATGAAAGGTTCATGAAAGTTTGAGGTTTATGAAAGTAGGCTACAGGTAACCCTCTAGAATGTATGGTTTTGATTGGGTATTTTTAGATGAAAAGGTATTGAACGGTATGTACCTTTCACGCTGTCCTATGGCACATCAGACTTACCTAACTACTTACTTCCAATGTTTTTGGGGTTTTTTTCCCTAGTTCTTCTATGCCATTTCCAGCAGCAAGTCCTCCAATGTTATTGTTCTGCTGTTAGCACAAATAATGGTGAGTATGGAGAACCGTGGGCACACCCATGTGCATTTCTGCTGCACACTTAGTGTGTGTTTAAACACAAAAATGTATCTTTGTGTGCTGCCCCCTGTCAGCCCCAGAGCCTGTGGTGAAGCAGTAACTGCTGCTCCTGTTTTATCTTCCAGGGAATGTACTTTGTGTCATCAGTGCTCCTGATCCGCATGAGCATGCCTCTGGAATACCGCACCATTATTACAGAGGTCCTGGGGGAGCTCCAGTTCAACTTCTATCACCGGTGGTTTGATGTCATATTCCTAGTTAGTGCCCTCTCCAGTATCCTCTTTCTCTATTTAGCACACAAACAAGCCCCAGAAAAGCACATGGCCCTCTGAGGCAGAACTGCAGCCATGCACTGCTCTCTGTCCTGTCAGCTGCACTGCTGCAACTCCTGTGGATTGCAGAACTTGGAGAGACAGGACTGCTCTGTGTGTTCTGGCAGTGTAACTGCAAAACTTGGAGAGACAGGACTACTCTGTGTGTTCTGGCTCCTTGAAGCTCCACACATGTCACCTCTGTGGCTCATTTTGTTCAGTGCCACAGCTGGAAGGGACAGGGGTGTGTCTTAAACTTGAAACAGTTTACTGCCAAGCAGTAAAAACAATCCTGGATACACCACTATCCGAGGGCATCAGAACTTGTGTGGTAGGCTGGGTGAGGGAACACCTCCTAGTGTTGGAACAGTATGTTCACAGAAGTCACCAAGAAATGTGATTTTTCTTTTGAAAATTAACTTCTAATTGGGATTTGGAGGACAGCAATTCTGGAACTGAATGTTTGAGTCCGTGGAATTAAATAAGCTTTTTTAATATGCAAGTATCGGTTGTTTTTTTGTCAGTCCCAAAGATTTGGCTGGATTTGAGCCAGAAAGTGGTTAGGATTTGCTGTCTGGCAGAAGTGGAGTGGAGAGAACTCCATTTCTGTATGCAGTGTGTGCTAGTGTGTGTCACTAGTACCTACTGTCCTTGGGAACTGGAGATTTGCTTTCTCTTACTGAGTGTCAACTTTTCTTTCTCTGCATGAGTAAAACTGAGGTTTTGGGTTCCTCTTTGCTAGAGTTCACTGTTAAGTCAAAGACCACTGCCATGCCTTGTTTACATTGTGTGTTACAAATTTTATTCCTGTGACTTAAACTTTTAGGTTCCCATGGCCGCTCTCTAAGGCTTAGTTTTATAATTGTTCTGGAACATAAATTGTAGGTGGTGAGAGTAAGACTTGGAAGGGGGGGAAAATAACCACTCTAAACAATTTATTTGTATATTGTCTTTGGTGTACAGCAAGGAGGTAAAGTGCACCGCAGCAGTATTACAGAACTATTTATGTCACATTTAAGACAACGTGGTGGTGACTTGGGGTTAGACAAACGTGCATGACTGATTTACATACACTGTGCTAATCCACAGCTGTTTGCAGAGAAGACAGAACAGTGATTAAACATCTTGAGTTGTGAATTACAAAGTTAGCTTAATGTTTGAAAGAAATTTCTGCAGTTAGCAGGAAAAAGGATCATAATGCACAGAGTACCTCGGCTTATGCCATTTCAGAGCAGCTGTGCTGTAAGCAAAGAGATGCTACAGAAACTGAGGTGGTGGACTTGGATTAGGGAGAGAGCTGCCTTTCCTGGGAAATGGGCCGAAATCAATTGCTCTTTATTAAGAGCTTATCCATAACAGGCTAAGATGCTTACAAAGCTGTAAAACATTTCCAGCTTCTGCTGCAGGACATCTAATTATAAAGTTGCAGTCCTTTAAGCCTTTTCAGAAGTGAGTGACTGAGTTCTCACTTCACGAGGCAGAAATTGTGCCAGTGGAGCACAACTGCAGAGTGTTAAATGGATGCAAGTTACACTGAAGTGTTTATTGCAGCAAGAGTTTGCAGTCCTTTATGGCTCTGGCACTCCTTGGAACAGCCAAGTTCTGAGAGGTGGAATAGCAAAGAAGAACTGAAGAAAAGATTTGGCAGGTTTCTTTTTTGTTGTTGTTGGCATAGTTTTGTCTCCTCACAACTTTGTGTCATCACTGTTGTCACTGTCAGCTCTTGTGGAGGCAGCTGACTGTGAGGAGGAGGATGAGTCTGCCTGCAGAGAAGTAAAAAAGATGTGATTGTTTTCAGTTTGTAAACATGTTTGATAGTCTGCACTGTTGCAGACTCCGGTTTTCATCTGCACTAATCACACACTTGTTTAGGTGGCAGAATGAACCAACAAATACCATTTTTGTTGTTGAAGGGGTTTTTTGGTTAAGTATATTTTGATAGAAATTTGTTCAATAGTTGGTTTCTGTTGTTGAAGTCCTGTATCTGCTCAATTTGTACACAAAAGTTGTGCTAACTTCTGCAAAATGCAGCTTGGGGACTAAGACATTATTGAAAAACCTTGCAGACAAGGTTAATGAAAAATAAGTGGGAAACGCTATTGGTCTTACGTCTCTTTTGCATGACCAGAAAATAAGCATTTTAATAATTACAGCTGACCACTCAGAGGGTTAAAAGTGTTTCAAGAAGTAATACCTTCTTGCTTTTCTGACTTTAGTTATGGTTCAGATTCTTTCTAGTGGCATGAAGTGAGTGCAAAATAATTTCAAATCAGCACATTGCCTAGAAAGCTATCCTTTGCTGTTCCTTCTCCAAAATGATCCATTTTGAAATATTTCATGTGGTTTTCACAAATGTTTGTTTTCTGTATATTTAAGCACTTTTCCCCTCCACTTCCACAATTGTATTGCCTGTTTCCCATCCTTGGGATTACTGTATTTGAATTATCTTGTTCCATAAAATCTCTTTTATGTACATTCTTTGTATGACTTAATGTTGCATTAAAGATATTCACTTGCATTATGTGCGGGGAAGAGTTGTGATAATTCAGCTTTCTCCTTTCAATAACTTGCAAAAATCCAGGTTGCTTAAGTTAACAATCATAGCTCTGGAAAACTTACTACCTGAGAAGAAAGTTCTTTAACTATGCCCTGTGTGATCAGCATCTGCCTCATGCAGGATTACTCACCCTTTCCCTTGGCTCAGGTGAGTTCCTCTCTGGCTCTGATGGATGGTTTTCTGTGTGAGCAGGAAGTTCAGGAGGGTCTGAATCTGCCATGGAGGCTGTGATGGGAATGTTTTGGCCTTGGAAGTACCTGTAAGCATCTTTGCTGCACACCAGCAGTGTCAGTGTGTCCCCACTGCTTTGGATCCTTGCCACCACTTTGTCATAGGACTCGTTGGTCACGTTCACTCCGTTCACTTCCACCAAGAAGTCGTTGTTTTCCACACCTGCTCTGCCAGCTGGCTCTTGGCTTTGTACCTGCAGAGGGGAGATCAAAGCAGGATATTGGCAGAAAACTTGGAAAGATGCATGAAAAGCTGAGGGTGAGCTGTGTTACTGCTTTCCCTAGAGGATGGTGAAATAAGCATGGGGAAGGGGAGATTCGTGGGAAAGAATTGGGATGGGCAATGGGCCCAGACATAATAAACATATGGAGCCCATCAGTTTGAGATTTTAGGATGCTTCTTGATCTTGATAAACTTACATTAGAGGAGTGTGGCATGGTAGAACCATGAAACAGTTTTCTAACTATTTAGAGGTCTCTGTCCAATAACTTCAAAGTTTAGTACAGTTCACAGATCCCTTAGTAATGAGTGGAACCCCTCCTCTCAAGAAAGCTGAAGTTACAGATGTAATTTGGGACAGAAGGAGTTTGGCTTTTACCAGCTGTGGAATTCAGAGAAGGTGGGTAGAAGTAGGGCAAAGATGTCTCATATAATTAAGCTGTTCTACAGTAAAAACCAATTCTGTGTAAAATACTAATTTTAGTGTGCTAGACTCATTAATAAAAGTAAAAATCATGCAAAAGCTGAACTCTCCTTCCCTCTAGATGTCTAACAGAAGAAGGAATGTTTTCTGGTGCTCATTTTTTATCTTGGGCCAGCAATGTCTGACTTAAACAATTCCAGCTCTGTTCTGAGAACATTGGGAAAGAGACTTTTGTGGCTTTTCTTGCATTTGTTTGAAGGATGGAGGGGAGGAAGCTGCCCAACAGGCTACTTGAGCTTCTCCTTTCTCCTCATTCTTCATTTGTACCTCAGTGATGAAAAATCCAGGTTTGTTCTTGATCATGTTTAAACTGAAGCCAAATCCATTAGGTCCTTTCACCATCTTGCAGACCCTTGGCTTGTGGTTCACTTTCTGCTCAGTGTGCAACTCCACTCTTTCCTCCATTTTAGCTGGAGTTGAATCCTGTGCTTTGTAGTAGTATGAGAAAGGGGAGATTTGAGCCTGAAAAAAGTGACAAAACTATATTAAAATAAAAACTTCTTTGTGGAATCTGTTTCAGGCTCTCATGCTCAACATATTTTGTTTGAAAGTTCGTTAATAATTCAGACTTCACGTGCAGTGAAGAATTCTTCCCTATTCTGTCTGAGTGGAAAACTACGGTGCTGATCTATGTGAGAAGGGAACTTTGTTATTCATAAATGGTTACAACAGTCATGCAGCTCTGAATGAGTCTTAACAGCAAACCTTAACCTTTCTTGTGATGTGTTTGAATTTAGAATTGTTCCAATAGTGTCTATAAAAATCAGGAAGAGGCCAAAGATCTGGGTTTTCAGTGACTTCCTGTACGAGTGGAGTCGCTGGAATACAAGTGTCTTTCAGACATTTCCTGCAAGCTGAAAAAGTGTCAGAGCAGATTGGCTGTTTCATTGTGATAAATAATGAATTCCTAGCAGTAGTTTGCATTTTCTTACCAGTTTGTACATGCTGTCAGTTTCCTTATCCACCACCAACAGGGAGGTTCTTTCCTCAGACTGCTTAATTTTTCCCACTACGCTTTCATGATCCAGCCCATCGACGCGCTCGCCATTGACAGCCACCACGATGTCATTGTCCTTTAGACCTGCCATGGCTGCTGGGCTTCCAGAATTAACATCTTTGATTACGTGGTCTAAGATAAGAACAGGAGAAAGATTGCTGTGAAGGCAGAGCTTGGTGAGTATTAAAGACATTAAAAAGCATGGCAAAGGTGAATGGTGAGGTGGTTTTCCCTGAGGATTTCTCCTAGATGGCCAGTAAGAATCCAAAGAGAACGAGGGCTGCAGACATCATATAGGAAGAAATGGTACAGCAAGTGTCATGGTCTGTGTGTTAACTTGGATCTTACCACCAGTGTTTTGTTCCATCCGTAGGTAAAACCCATAACCGCTTTTTCCTTTCTGGATCTCAATAAGTCGTGGTTTGAGGGGAAGCAACCTTAGGCTGGCGCTCTCTTTGCTCAGTGCCATCCTCTGGCTTGTGAAATAGCGGTCTGTTTCTTCATTTGAAAGTAGAAACATAACATGATTTTCAGACTTCTTTACCTGTGACAGCACATGTACAGTCTCAGATGTCACCCCTTCAACAGCAGGTGGGAATTGTGGATATTTGGTACACCAATACATAGTGGAGTTTCGATGCTGTTAGTCCAGGCCATGCTACTATAAATTGATTTTTCTTTCCCCCCCCCTCCAGTCAGAAATTTGGACCATGACAGAATCAGGGGCATGTAATATATGAGGAAATTTTCCATATTTTGTACTGTGTTCCTGACCTGTAGGGAATTACTTGTGGAGGGCCATGGGGGTGACATGCAGTGCTCTAGAACCCACAGAGCCTGAGTAGACCGTATCTGGCTATTCTTAGGGTGAAACTCTACAATATAGACTTATTGTGCCATCTATACCACTATTTTAGATTACAGTGACAGGAATCAAGTTTCTGTCACTCTTGATCCTCTCTCTTCTGTCTCCCTATATTATTGTTTCTGAGGTGAGGGGTTTTTTTGTGAGTTCAACCTCTCCAAGTCTGTCTTTCCCTTAGTCCTTTCTACTCTAATGGGTGCTCTTTTTACACAGCTTAACCAGTGTCACTGCTGGTGGTGTTGCCGTAGCTCAACAAAACACAGGTGTTGCATGATTCCATAGTTAGCCATGTGCACTGAATGCTGCTGGAATGCTGGAGTCTCATGGCCCTGTGAAATCTCTTCAGCTCCAGCTGCATTTTAGCAGTGCCAAAGTGGAAAGCTGGAAGCCTCATTAGCAATGTTCTTTGCAGGCAATTAGTGAAATTACTTGCACAGTAATTTTCATGAGTTTCGGACTTCTTCACAGGAGAAAGGGACTACTGTCTAAAATCATGAAACCTGCTCCATGCTGACTCTATCATCAGAGGCTTCCCTCTTCCTGCCCTAGAAACCACATCTGTTGACTTGCCCTCCTGTCATTAGGAGCATTTCCAGGCCTCCTAGGAAATGAATTTATTTCATAGGGCTCCTGGCAGCAGTATACTTGTGTTATTTAAAATTCTTTGGCCTGTCTTGATGGCAGTGTTCATTGAGAGGCAGTTCAGGAGGCTGCTCAGTAACAGAGCCAGCGCAGAGGGCTACGCTGATGTGTTGATGGTGCATGAACAGCAGCTCACAGGATTTACTGTGAAGTGCTTAAATCAGCCAGCCTGGCCTCCTTAGTAACCCTGATAGGTTGCTGTGAAAGCAGGCCAGAACAGAAGATAAATCAATACCTTTTCCACCGCTTCCTCGTGTGTGTCATTTTCCACATTTTCTCCATTGATTTCAATCAGGCGATCGTTATTTTGGACACCAGCCTTTGCAGCTGCTCCTTGTGATGAAAGCTCTACTATGAACAAGCCCTTCTGTCCTAAAATAAATGAAAACTCATTACACAGGGTAAGTCACTGCAAGAGGCCTGAATATAGTGGTTAAGGAAACTCAGCACTGATGTCCTCAGAGACTCTTGGCCTCTGCTTGCACGCAGATTACATGAACACCACAGACCTTCCACACAGACACTTCTATGTCTCTTACTCTGGCCTGGAAAAATCACTTCAGTGCTGGAGGGAGATATTTGTTCGCTATCTGCAGCTCAAACTGGTGTTTATTTCCCTACCAGGAGTGCAAAGGGGCTGATTAACATAGCTGAAAGGAATTTGATTCCTGCTCCCTCCCACCCTCCTCTGCCCCCATCATTTTGAAGAGAGAAGCTGCTTTTACTGTTGTTTTATACATTTCATAATTTCCTGTGTTTGGAAGCCTTCTATGTTTGGTCCTTCAATTATATTGCATTTCAAAATACCCTTTAGAGGGCTCTTTGGAGGTGGTGCTTTCCAGAAGACCTCCCCCTTCCGTTGACTGACCTTGGAAAAAAAGGAATACATATGGAAAAGGTTCAAAATCCTTTTCTTTCTAAATGAATTAACTTACAAATCAGAGAAAGTGTTTATTACAGCTGTCTAGAACCTCATGTGCTCATTCCTGAGGTGATTTTGAGGAATGGAACCGGACTTAACAGCACATCTAGTGTTTGAGCAGTGCCTGTAAATTGGGTTTTGTTAAGTGGGCTTAAATAACAAGCAGAAAATAACTCATTATTTTTCTCTCTCTCTCTTTTTTTTCATCTGTTTTCCATCCCATGAGAAGCACGGTCCTCCAAAAACCTTGCGCTGCATGTTCTGTACAGGAATGTCCTGGAGATGGATCTGAACTCGTCCTGCCACTTCTCACTTTCATTCTGTTAGCAAGAACAGTTTGTGTGTCCCCATTAACCCCCACGTGTTAACTGTGGTTGCCTTTGTCCCTGCTGCCAAATACATATCTATATATCTATATATCATCTATGTATCATCTATATATCATCTATATATGTATCATCTATATATCTATGTATCATCTATATATCTATATATCATCTATATATGTATCATCTATATATCTATATATCATCTATATATCTATATATCATCTATGTATCATCTGTATATCTATGTATCATCTGTATATCTATGTATCATCTATATATCTATGTATCATCTATATATCTATATATCTATGTCATCTATCTCCAGTTTCTTCTCTCCAGGCTCTCACCTTCTGTGCTTTTCAGGGAGAAGCCGTAGCCTGTCTCCTCCTTCACGAGGTAGCAGAGCCGGGGCTGTGGAACTGCGCTGTTGGCAGTGGGTGCTGGGCACTGCTGCTCCTGCTGTTGTCCTGCCTTTTGACCCAGCTCTTCCAGGTTCACCCCCTCCTTTTGTGCCTTTTCGTAGGATGCATCATCCAGAACAAGGAGCACGACGGAGTTCCCGCTGTTTCTGACGATCTCCACCACCTGTAATGGACAAGGGGAAATGGCAGCAGGCGCTTGAGTGGTGGAGCTAAAAGCTTCCCCCAGGAAAAGCTGCACTGTCCACTGTCTTTGAACAGATTTGTACCTGTGCATGATCCTCCTTGTCCACGAAGACACCATTAACCCTGAGGAGCCTGTCTCCATCCTTCAGGCCAGCCCTTTCGGCTGGGCTGTTTTGCGCCACGTTGCGGATGATGTGCCCTGCCGTGTCCTCCTCAATGCGCAGGAAGAAGCCGTATTTCTTCTGGGGCTTCTTGGTCACTGTACACTCTCGGGGCTGCAGAGCAGAAGTCATCTCTACCTCACAGGATGGGAAAAATAAAATACCTGGGAGTAAGAACAGTAAGCTTACCTAAGGTATATTCCCTCTAATTACATGTCAAGAGGGTTTGCTTCAGAATTCTTGGGGTAG